>JAFVLL020009781.1:0-85610 GCA_021397915.2 Tor tambroides | reverse complement strand
TTTTCCTAGGCTACTGTGTTTACAGCAAGATGTTAAACGAATTTAGTATTTTGACAAGACGAATAAAATTATAATAGGCCATTTTTGTACACCCTCTGCGACACTTGTTCCGGTTAAACGAATTGTATCCTGACAAGACGAATAAAAATAAGGAATACAATTTTTATACATATTTATTTTCTCTGTGACACTTTTTTTCCTACTGTGTTGACAGCAAAATGTTAAACGAATTTTGTCACAAAATTCGTTTAACATTTTGCTGCCAATAAAAGACTCTTGACAAGACGAATAAAATAACAAATACAATTTTGTGCAGCTTTTATTTGTTAGCCTATCTTCTTTCAGTAGAGGAAATTTAAATGTATGATTCTGGAAACGAGATCTAAATTTAGCGGGAACGGTCGGGTCGGGAAGAAAATTATTCAAAGCGGACAGCGGGTGAACAAAGAGTGAATATATCGCGGGAGCGGGTGGGTGCGGGATACAACCTCGCGGGAGCGGGACTTAAAAAACAGTCCCGCGCAGACCTATACTTTGATCCATCATGTGGCTTTCTCATTAGAATTTTTTTAAGGTGGTTAGATATTATAATGGTAACAGTTTGTAGTAATTTGGTATGTTATTTCATTTGTTTTTTACTGCAATTTTAAAGGTAGTCTGTTACATTTTTGTAATAATAACCCCTAAATTCAAATGAATGTACAAGTCTGTATTAGGGGTGTGCGATATTGAAAAAAAAAACTCTGTTTTTTGGGATTTTTTCGATAACGATAATTAGACGATATTTTACCGAGTGTGTTATTGTGCTGATATCTGACTACCGTGGACAGCTGCAGTTTTTGATATTCTTCATATTCTGTGTGGTCTGTTCACATCAGTGATAGAAATGAATCTTTTCAAATAAGTTTAAATTCATTTTTACCTTTTATGGGCAATTTTACCTTTAATAAATTATTTTTGTTGGCGAAATGGAGCAAAAACAGGCAATATGGTGTCTAAAACGTAAATCTCTTAATATTAACTTATTGTTTATTGAACTGTTGTATAAAATCAATATCACATTTGTAATCATGCTTATTTTTGAAGACAAAACGGCACTCTTCATGTGATTTTAACCATATGAATATATATATATATATATATGCATTTTCTGCCCCCATATCTTGAATTTTGTGATCATTCTTAATGCATTTTATTAGACTGAATCATGCAGTGAAAGAACACACCTTAGTCTAGACTTCATCACGTAATGTAAGCGTGCACTCCGTAGGTTTTCTGTTAATGTCAAATTGCACATCGTTAAAACAACAATTACGATATTATCGCAGGCGATATATATCGCACACCCCTAGTCTGTATCATTAAAGATCTTAAACGGTTCAAATAAGTCAGGTCGAAGATGATATCGCCCTTGCTACGTTAGATAATTGGCTTCTGGCTTCTCTGTCTCTTCTCACTTATGATGCACTTCAGAGAAGGGCGTAGAGTTCATCTTTTCCAGGGACTCAGACCGCATCTCATATCTACATCTTGTTTTTTTTTCTGGGTCCCTAATGACTCACACCATTATCACTGTGTGAACTGATCTAATGAAGGCCAGTTTTACTCTTAACTGATTGTTACGAGATTACGAGTTACGAGTTTTATGCTGTTTCTGTGTCTGTCTTATTTGCACCCACATATTGGAAAAACAATTTCTACTTCTGCTCATTGCCATAGTGCCTCCAGCATCTGTATTATTTGATCATACTGCATGTATTGGGCTGTAGTGGCATGACAATGTGCTCCCTCTGAGCACTGGCATAACATATTTTCTATGCATTATGAGATTCCTGTTTACTGGTTTTCCAGTTGGTTAAAATGAAAGGGGAAGTTTAATTCATTGGCAGCATATTTGTTGACACATTACCAAGAATCAGCCTGACAGATACTCCAAAAAACTCTGGGAAACTGCCGTCGAAGCCAAACTTTTACAGTTGAAAATATGTGGGTGGGGAGCTTGTTGATTTAGAGCAGTTATTGTTGCAGTTGTTGAGATCTGTTGGGCACTTGAGCTGTTTGTTGAACCTTTTCATCAAGAAGGTAATGGTCCACATGGAAGCTAGCCATACTTACTTAATAGTTGACTGCACATGTTTTTAATATGTTTATATATGTACATGTCTTTTTTTGTTGTTGTTGGCAGATTTGTATTGTATAATTGATCATTTTTAAAAGTACACTCAGTAATTTTTTTTTGCGCTGCTCAGTATGGCAGTTTTCTTGGACATGTCCAGTTTGAAATGTGCAATTTGTAGTCAACTAGTCATTTATTTTACAAGCAAGAGTGTTCAGTAATGGAGCTGTAACCGAATACTATTCATGTCTTTGTGTATTTTCAATGCATTTTAATGCATTAATGAGCGTATTTATAACTGTAAATGGGAGAGTGTCTCACTGTCTCTCTTTAAATGGATGCATGCGATGGATATTCTCCCAGTCTGTTGATTATTGTGTTTCTCTGAGCTTTGCTGATAAGAGTCAGAAGGTCAGTGGGGTCAGACCTTGTTTGCATAGAAGGAATAAGTTATTTCTGACCATTTGAAGCTTTCAAACTACTTACAACTGGTATGGCATATCGACTTGGCTGTCCTCATTTAAATCTTTGGTTTGTGTTTGGATGCTACGTGAAGACACAGTGCAAGTTGTTTCAAATTTGTTGCTTTGTTTTTATACAGTGTACTAATATATTCAGTGTATGCTGATTCTTTTGCAGTGGAAAACCATTAATACTGTAGACAAGATCTTTGACAGTTTTTCTCAGTCCAGTTCTGTCATTTCTTTGAATTTCCTCCTACTGTATTACGTTTAGGTTGAGCTAAATGACCTTTTTGTGATGTTTAAGAATAGTCAGCTACTGTTTTGAAGGAGGCTTACAGGTCAGTGTTACAACGCCTTGCTGCTCAAGCAGCCATTATCATTTTGACTTGATGTAAGATGAAAGTGAGAATATGACATACTTTTGCCACTTCTAAACTATATGATACGTGTGACATACTTTCTTTTCATTGTGATCACCATATTGAAGATAGATTGCCATTGCACCGGTTTAGAGTCTTGCACGTTTATATGAAACCCATGCTAGTTTCACTGAAATGCAGGCGGCAGCTGTCAGCTGTTCCTGATATTACTTATTTATGTCCTGAGCTTGCTTTGCACCAGACTGCCTGGAGACCTTGATTCACTCCTGCTTTAAAGAGAATCAAAGGTTGAGTTTATGCTGCACATAAACAGTTTTTTTTTTCTTGATCTGATATTTACACATGGAGAAGTCACACACAGGTCACATGATGAAATCTGACTGATCAGATTGTCAGATTCTGTCTGCTGTTTTGCAATTTTTACATTTTATTAGTAATTGGTTAATATATATTTTGATTGGGATAATATGAATATTTTAGACCATGTTGTCAACTGTCCAAATGGCAGTCTGAATAACTGCAGGTTTTGTGTTTTTATGTTATTTCTTTGTACTTTGACATTGACATTATGTCTTTCTGTTTGTGATCTTGGAATCAGGGTGAAGTAATTACAGAAGTGACTTGATTACAGTTGGTAATGGTGTGTGTTTTGGGCCGGTTTATCTGGTATGCCTTGTGAACTCGTTTGGTTTTATGTGATTGTTTTCTACGTTGCTGTTGCAAATTCTGCTGATTTGTCTCTAAGATAATGCTATCTAACATAGATGAGGTTTTGTCAAAATTGCAAAAATGACTTGATAGTGATAGTTTTGAAGGCATCAGTGAGAATGTTTTAAACTACAAACCAGTCAGTAATGATTTAAACTTTATGCCATCATTTAACAGAAAAAGTGGTTTGATTATGATGTAAGATTATCGCTCTGTAGTTTCCAACTTGTTGCAGATTTTGTATTTGTGAAGAAAAAATGAACAAAAGAAATCTGTAAAGTAAAATGTAATATAATGAATATGTAACTGTATCTAGCAAGTATTAAATATGTTTCACAGCAGGGCAAGACATGCACTAAATTAAGTGCAACAGATTTAATGCTGGGCAGCAGTTTTTATACATGTTGCAAAGTTCAGTGGATGTATAAGTATATTTTTGGTGATCATTCCTTGAATGTGCATGAGCCTTGAATTGTTATGCACTAATTAGTTGGTCCACAAGGTAGCAACAGTGAAGTCACAGAAACACAGGATTTGCCCATATTATAGCATGCTGTCAAAGGAAATGAAAGGCCATGCTCGGTTTCATGCATATGTTAAATGTTCACTTCAAAACTCAAAGTAAACTTTGGGTTATTATCCAAAAGTCTACTCCCAGTAGACTGGTTCACTTTGTATACAAGTAGCATTGTCCTGTCTGATGGAAATGAGGCTTACTCTGTGGAATAAGAAGTATTTGTAAATGACCGTCTATGTAAATCACAATTGTTTATCTTCCTTTCACTATTTTGAATATGATCCTGTGCGTTAGTGTTACGGTTAATTCCAGAATTTATCGGAATAACAGAAAATCAGTTTAAAGCAGCGGAAACTGCAGGAAATGCCACTTAACTAAACTGTGCCTCTCTTTCCACTTGTATCTTGTGAATGATTGTGCTGTAGGAGGTGAGAGACATTGTTAAAGACAGAGACGACAGATCAGAACACAGCTTGCTTCTTCTGCAGTCTTCACGGAAACGAAAAGGAGGCTAAGGTCACAGCCAGGGCTGGGCCTTTGATCTCAGGGTGAATATTGGCCTCATCTGTGAGTGTCACGTCCTTTGAACTACACCAACATTAAGCTTCCAACAGCTCAATTGGAATAGTTTGCAAGAGCCCTGTTTAGAAACACAACGAGGCTGTGAAAGCGGAGTAGTGAGTTGATGATAGGGTGAGGAAATTTTCCCACCGGTTAATCGACGTGTGACAACACCGGTAATACCGGGATCACCGTGGTGGGGGGGGGGGGTCGTTTGAGTTTTCCCTCTTTTCCTTGCTTTCCTTCGGTTTTAAATAGCTTGTAAGCTCCGTGCGCGTTTTACTTTCACTTTCAAATTAGCGCAGTTCGGCGTCAAGCAGTTGTTTTTAGTTTGCTTGAGTTTGCCCTCTTTCCCTCCGCTTTTAAATAGCTTGTACTTACACTTTTAAATTTGTGGCAATTCGGAATCAATTGCTTGAATTCAATTCAAGCAACAACAACAACGTAGAACACATAACATTTATTAACAAAACAAATAAAAATACACCATGCTATATGCCTAATATAAAATAACAAATAACGTACAAATTTTAAATAGGTATACAATACTGAAAATCAGTAAAGACTGAGGAACAAATAGGCTAATTATAAAACGTAGAACGTTTATTAGCGATTAAGAAAGTTTGGAGGCACGGACTGCATACACCTTGATATAAAATAATGGGAAAAATATTACAGGTTAAATAAAATAAAAATCAGCAAATACTGTGGAACCAAATAAATGAGAAACGAATGTTAAAAAAAACCTTCCAATATCACCTTAGATAAATGGCAGATCAACAGTCTTTTCAAAATCCAAATTATTTTTAAAACAGGCGCTTTTACATTTCGTTTTGAAACTCTTCTGCCATCGTCTTGTCTGTCTCACCTCGCTCTTCTTGTCAGTCAGCTCGACTGACGAAATGAAATCTGATCTGTGATGCGCGACTGTCGTTCGTTTGGCGTGCTGCATTGAGCAGCCACGTTCAGTTCTAATTGTAGTGTACCGTCTATCGCAGCAAGCCTAGTTGATGAGTTTCTTTGTTCGGTGCGATGACGTTTCATGTCCCCAAAAACCTCTGTAGTCCCATTTAGCCACTTGTTAGCAACTGCCCTTTTCAAGACAAGTAAAAGCTTTAAAAAATCCCAAAGGGGTATTACTGATGCATTTTACAGCATGGAATAAAATGTGAAAATATCTTGAGCTTTGAACCCATTCAAAAACCCTCTGACTTTGTGGTGATGCTAACTTGTTTTCAGGTTTTGGTCTACAAAAATACATCATCTGCAGCACTCTATCACTCTTAAAAAAGGGGGTCATGTCATAGAAAAACATTTTTGGTTCCCCAAAGAACCTTTCAGTGAAGAACATTTTAATAAGAAGCTTTCTACTAAAATGAACATTGGATAGATTCCATGTTAAAGGGGTAGTTCACCCAAAAATGAAAATTTGCTGTCAATTTGCTCAGCCTCAGGCCATCCAAGATGCATATATGTTACGTCATTGTGTGATTATGTAAGTAAACTAGTGAATTGAACCAGTTCATTGAAATGAGCTCTGTGAAAGAACCAGAAAAATAATCACATTTCCCTGTTTCTCTGAGGTTACAGGTAATGATGTTGTAAATAATGTTCAGTTTCTTGCCCAGACAGATTGTTTGGTTTCATAAGACATCAATATATCAGGAGCCACAGGTAATAATTTAGCATACCTTGATAACGTATAGCGTGTTCGCACTGCAGGAACTAGCAACGTATCTAGTTCTAGGAACTCCATTTGGGGGAACTAAATTAGCTCCTACTTCAGAGTAGGGTCTAAAACAGTTCTATAGGAACTAACAGTGATGTAAGTGTACACTGATTGGCCAAACTCATACGAAACACTGGCTACCCGGCATTTTAAAAAGCCATGTAAACATATTTACTCCATGAACAGGAAAAACAGTGATAACGACATTTACCTGTTGTCTGTAGCGTTACTCTTTTCTCACCCTCGATCATAACACCATAAGTTGTCATAGGAGATTGAGTCAGATTTTCACGCTCTTTCAATTGTGTAAATAGTGTGTTTACATTCCATCTCCATTATCGCGAAACACACAACAGAAACAGCGCTGATCATGGCGTCCTCCATTCACTGGTTGTTGATGTTTGTAAATGCCGCTAATAAAGACATTGCAGTCGGCCGCTTCGGAGTTCCTGCTGCCGGTGTGAATGAAACCAGGAAAACGGCCCGAGGCAGAAGTTGGTTCTCTAGGAACGGCCCTGCTGGCTAGTTCCTAGAACTACATGCTGTTCTTTTAAGGTTCTTCTTTAAAGGTTCTTGACAGAAACCTCAATGCCAATAAAGAACTTTTATTTTTAAAACTGTAGGGGGCTAAATTCTCACGAAATTTACTGGTGTAGTCAATGGTGCCAAAGAGGTTGAACAGGAAGTTGTTTTCTATAGGTATGAACTTTAACATTAATACATCTATACGCCTCTTAGACCACAGGCTGTTGACCTCCATGGTTGGACATCAGTGCACCTTTTGCGGTTTTAGGGTAGTTTGCATGCTCCCTCGTTTATGGTAGCTCATTTGATAGCTGAAATATAAACTTCCTCCAAGTTCACATCCCTCCCATCTCTGAGCCTATTGTTCTCGTTCAGCTTCCCGCCAAGGCTGCTGGATATTTCTGACAGAACTTCTTACAGCCTGAAGTGCTTGCTGCTTTTCAGCTCACTATGACTCATCCTCTGTGTCTTTGACATTTTTCTCTCTGCACTTTGAGCCACAAGCTCAGCCAATATCATTTAAGTTACACCCGCTTTGAGAAGTGCTTCTGGTTACTTAGCGTGTGAAGGAAGGAAAGCTAACCGACACTGAGTGCCAGGGTATTGTTTTGAGCCTCTCTCAAGTTGTGTAAGTGATCAGCAGACATTTAGGTTGCAGTGTGAGAACAGATACAGGAACTAAGAGTGTTGTGAATGAGCTCTGATCTAAAGTCTTTATAGGAGATGAGATGAAGAAAACTCATTTGGGGTCATCAGTCATATTCCTGGGAATTGTTTTTTTTGTTTTTTTGTTCTTGGGAGCATTGACATGCTGTAAATTGAGAACGGATGCCAGGTGGTGGGAGACAACCAAATCTTCCCTCGGGGAGCACGTCGTTCATAAGCTTTGTGATTTCCTCCTCTACACAATGCTCTTGGCAATATGATCCAAGATAATGTGTGTCATCTATTATGCAGTGTTCCTAATATGCAGTGTTCCTGGAAAAAAAAAACAGGGTTGCCTTCAAAACAGTTCTTGTTGCATTTATGCAACGTGTTGTTTGAGTTGTGCAACAGAGACTTCCTTTCCCCTTAGATTTGATTGAACTGCTTTGTTTGTCTTCTCAGGTTCGATTTTAAAATAGATTGATCAGGGGTGTTTGAATTTACATTGGTTGTTTCTAAATGAAGGTTTCCCTATTGGGAAGTAAACAGTTTATATTTATGCATATAGACATATTTAAATATTTCTTTGTGTTCTTTTTTTTATCATTACATTTTTTCAAAAGAAGAAAACATGCAACAAGCTGGAAGTTATATAGCACTTATGTAAGTCCATGAGTTCATAGACAGAGTTCTCTTTCTCTCTTGTCTAACTAACATGTACTTGATGGAGGTGTTATGTCATATCATTAATTGGTCTGTGATCAATGCTGTAGTTCACTTTTTAGGACCTGCACCCCCCAACATTTTTCTAATTTCATTCTCGCTTATTGATATATGCTTCGAACATTGTTAATATTTTACATAATATGCTGTGTATAGTGTGCAAAACCTTACACAATGGCTACACCGAATTATGCCGTGCTGGAAAAACCTGAGGCTGTCTACACTGGATGCGACAAAGTGACTAGTTTAGATCTATTTGTCTTTCGTGTCAGAAGTAGCTCTGACACTTAGGGCCTGTTTACACCTGGTCACTTCATACGTTTTCTCTGATCGGATATCTATCTGATTTGTTAAAACGTTTCCATTTACACTTGGCCACATAAATGTGTCTTCGCGAAACGGATATAAATCCGTTCTTCAATTCCCGTGCTATATGCAAATTTAACGGAGTTCACGTCAATGAAAGCAATACATAGGCGCTGCATTTTATTCATTATCAGCTCATTTCAATATCAGAGACCGCAACAGGAGAGAACGCGACATCAGCACTGGAAAGATAGGTTAGTCTCACTGCTTTTAATGAAGATGAGTGTGTGTTGAGCATCTGCGACTTACTTTCAGTTTCATTCGCGGCAGTTTGTGTGTCGGCTTGCTGAAGAGATACTCAGCTACTCATCCGTGGTGAGGCTTGTTGCATTAGCGCTGTCATATCTGACTATAATGTGCCATATAGCCTATAAAACGCTCTCACATGTTGATTATTTTAATATTTTGGGAGGAGTAAAATTATCATATGTGGTTTCAACAAGCAGATGCATTTACACTTGTCCAGTTTCTTCTGGAATGCGGCCCAGACCACCTCCTGAAGTGGTTTGAGCGATCGGATTTAAATGCGTCTTGAAAGCGTTTCGGAGGGCGTTTACACCTGGTCATCAGATAGCTATCCGATCAGAAAAAACGCATGAAGTGACCAGGTGTAAACAGCCCCTTAGGGCCTATTTGCACCTATTCACTTTGTGTTTTCTCTGATCGGATAGCTATCTGATGACCAGGTGTAAATGCCCTCTGAAACGCTTTTGAGACTTAAATCCAATTTGAGATTTAAATCCAAATGCTCAAACCACTTCAGGAGGTGGTCTGGGACGCATTCCAAACAAAACTGGACAAGTGTAAATGCATCTGCTTGTTGAAACCACATATGCCATGAATGAACTCCGTTAAATTTGCACTTAGCAGGGGATTTAAAGATGGGATTTATAACGGTTTTGCGGGGACACGTTTATTTGGCCAAGTGTAAATGGAACCGTTTTAACAAATCAAATAGCTATCCGATCAGAGAAAACGCATTAAGTGACCAGGTTTAAACAGCCTCTTATAGTCAAAAA
The DNA here is from genome assembly GCA_021397915.2 of Tor tambroides. Lineage (NCBI taxonomy): Eukaryota > Metazoa > Chordata > Actinopteri > Cypriniformes > Cyprinidae > Tor > Tor tambroides. The sequence continues at coordinate 75,857 of JAFVLL020009781.1, read as the reverse complement.
ATTACTCTCCGGGATTTATGTCAGGTTTTATTATTGGGTGTTGTTGTGTTTTGTTTGATTGATTTATTCCATCCGTTTAGTTTTTAGTTGTTTTTGCTTGAACTAATCGCGTCTAATCATGCCGTAATCGTAGCCAATGAGGATATGTAACAGTGACCTGATTGGCTGGGAGACTAAATACTAAAATATTAAAAAAGATGTGCTAGCAATAAACAGCAGTTTTTCTGCACTTTGTACTTGATATTTTAATGATTGTACATTGAATTGTAAAGAGACTTTATATTGGTCATAAATGCAGCGGGTAACCTAGAGAAGGTAAACCATTAAAACGTCTATCCAGCCATAATGAACTATTTCTAGTATATACAATGGATTATTCGATGTACATTAATTGCACAAACTATTACCTGTAACCAAAAACGTTGACGACAGTGCTATTAATATGTCTGGCATTCTTGTCTATGGGTCCAACCCTCCACCTCATACTCTTACAGTTTTAGCTGTGCATGAATAAAGTAGTTCACTTCCCCATTGCTCATGCAGCAGGTAGACATGGCAAGTCAAGTTGCAGTTCGTTTTGTGGACAACAATGTAAGTTTGCTTTATTTCCTTTATGATTTGGCCTTGTTCATTTTTAGTTGAAAGGTTATCTGGTGAAAATGTATAAATTATTTATCAAATTTGCTAATTAATTAATTATATGTATTTGTTTGTTTATTATATTCTTATATATTTTTGTGAATGTTTTATATTTTTATGAGGCAAAATAATATTTACAGTTCTCATTTGGCTAATTTAGAGATTTGCAGCTCAGTATTTGGACAAGTTTAGTGAAACGAGAAGTGAAATCAAGAAAAGCAGTTTCTTGCACAAGGTCTTTTTTTCACTCGGACTTGAGGACACATTTCCCTTTTCTTGTGTCCTTTTCTCTCTGTCCTTCAGTGTGTAAACCTGAGTGTGAGAGTGAGTGAAGAAAAAGTGTTGTGTGCCAGCACTGGTCTTTTTTAGTCTGTTTGTCAGCACAAACCTCCGTGTGTGGGTGTGGATGTGGTGAACTGCGAGTGTGTGTTCCAAAGCGCTTTGAGGTAAAGTAGAGAGAAACGGCATCCATGGGCTTTTGAGGTTTTCCTCTTTGAACGGATGCTCTTGCTGCTTTACGATCAACAGCCACTGATTTCTGTGGCCCCGACATGCTGGTGACATGCACTTTGCACTTCCTTGACATTGCTGATGTTTGTCTGTTTTGTTCATAAGACCGGGTTGCTAGTGAAGGCTAAACACTTACCTGCTGAGTATTTTTTCAGATACAGACTTTTTGTAATCGTGAAATTAACTGCATATAGAGACAGTATTATCACTGGAGATCCTGATATGTGCTATTTACGTCTGTTTTGAGGTACTTTCACTTTTGAAGTTCGCTTTTCTTCCGAGCTGTTTATGAGAAAGGAACAAGGAAAAAAATATCTTGACAAGCTGAACGGACCAGTTATGTTTGTCTTCCTCGTGTCAAAGGAGTTCTTAGTTCTCTCTCTCTATCCTGCAGGTCAACATGGCCCAGTGGAATCAGTTACAGCAGTTGGAGACGCGGTATCTGGAGCAGCTGTATCACCTGTACAGTGACAGCTTCCCTATGGAGCTGCGGCAGTTCTTGGCACCCTGGATCGAGAGCCAGGACTGGTGAGTTGGCAGCAACGGGATTTGACATAAGAGATAAAGACCTCAGCACTCGGGAGGTCTGTGTCTTATCTGAGCCTCAAGATATAATGTTGTTTGACTGCTTTTGCATATAATCAACCGATGTAGCAACAGATCTTTTCTTTTGTATTGTGATGTACGTATGTGTATATATATGTTTTCCCTTCTGGAGCATCAGAGAGCGTTTGAACCTTCTGTAATAGTTGCATAGCAGTCCCTCAGTTGTCCTCAGTGTGAAAAGATAGATCTCAAAATCATACAGTCATGGTTGGAAAGTGTTCAAATACACGAAAAAGCTGAAAAACCACAGATATATTATATATATCAGGGCTGGGTAATAAATACCAATTTCTAGATTTTAATTGATTCTTATTTTTACGAAGCTATATTGATTCTTAAATCCTGAGGCTTGCCTGCTTTCAGTTAATGAATGGAACATTGTAGCGCACCACCCATCCAACAAATTGCAATAAGCTTTGCGCTTTTTTTTTTACTTTTGATATGAAACAACTAGCTCTTGTTTATATTTTACAGCATTAGTTGATTTTATTCCTTGAGAAATTTTTTCTTGCACTGTCCCTGTTGAAAAATCCAGCATATGCTTGTTAGGTATGTTTTGAAGCATGGCAGCTGGTTTGAGGTGGTTTAAGCTGGTCCTTAGTTGGGTATGAGCTGGTTTAAGTTGCTCATGTGCTGGTCCTAAGCTGGCCCTAAGCAACTAGCTCCTGCTCAGAACCAGCTCAATTTATATATATATATATATATATATATATATATATATATATATATATATATATATATATATATATGTATGTATGTATGTAAGACTTTTAAGAGTCCAATTTTTAAGTCATAATATAAATTATTAAATAAATAAACGATGCCAGTTGGTTCTCACAGAATGATTTTCAAGACTTTGACACCAAGAGAAGTGAAGATATTAATCACTTGATCACGTGGTGTTTTTTTAGCAGCTTGTTATCATGCTCTCATAAGCTGTAACCACTCCCAGATATCATGTTTCAACTGCACTTCCTTATTCTCAGAATGATTTTTGATGATCGTCTTTAGAGTCATCTTTAGTGATGTCACGCCTCTGCCCGTAAAGTGCTCCTGGAAAGTCTGCTGTGAACAATAACATGAACCAGTGCCATTTTTTCCCTCTGAATTTTCTCATACCATCAGTGTGAATGACTCCTTTGTGATTCTGTTGGAGTATGAAATGTCAATCTGAAATGACTCATGTCCGGTTTCTGTCTCACGGTCTGCATCTTTAAATTCGAAAGAGCGGAGCGGAAATATTAAGCCGGGAAATCTCCCATATGCCCCCATAGGGGGCAGCACCATGCTTAGAGAACCATTAGGTTGCAGTATGTTAAGTATTTGTGATGTAACCTTTGAAGGGGTGATATATTTATTTAATGCATTGTGCTTTTATTAGAATTCAAGTAAATTACTATCTTAATTTTAATAGATTAATGATGTTGTCTTTGCTTTTTTTTTAACTTTTCTGAACTTTTAGGTTTGATACTCTGTTGTACAGTTTCAGTGCTGCATTTTGCTTTGAAAGCCAAAAGTCATTGTCCTTCACATCGCCTTCTCATGCGCTCAGTTTTCTCATTAGTGTGGTTAAAGTAAACATGAGACAACACAAATAACCCGTGGGATGTTTGGTTTGTTTCATGCTGACAGTGTCATAGAACTTTCTGAATGGATTGTTTACTTAAGCACTCAGAGGAACATAATCATCAGTAGTATAATGAAGCCTGTAATTTATTGATAAACACATTATTGCTTCGGGTCAAAGACTAGTGGTGATAGCAGCGTTTGTGCACAACAATGGATTGTTGTTCAAACAATCCATTGTTTATGCAGATACACACTGTTTTCACTCATTACTCGGTCTCATTAAATTTGCTGTTATCAAAGAGATTATTTTATTTAGAGAAGCATGACACATGTAAGACAGTAGAATTGTCAGCCAGCAGATTTGAATGTCTCGTTTATACCACAGTGGGTATCAAGCCTGTTTTGTGTTATTTACACTTGAGAGGAGTGAAATGTGAAGCTGATGCCAACCCTATTTACGTATTTGCTATGATTCTTACCTTTTTTAGTTTGTTCCAAAAAAAAAGCAAATAACCAGATTTTACTGGATTATAAACATATATGTATTTCCATGTGGTTATGTAATAAAATATGTAATCTACAAACATTTCTAGCAAATAACTGTATCACAACATACACCAATAACTTAATATCAAATCACTGATCTAACATTTTGGGCATACTGCTTACCCTAAACAGTTATTTTATGTGATGATATTTTCATGTGCCATTGTTGACACTGGAAATTGTGTTAGTGTGTGCCAATTGGCAAACGTTAAAGCGACTGAACCAGCCATTAGACACTTAAAATGGTGATTTATTATTATTAGTGCTGTTAAACGATTAATCACGATTAATCACATCCAAAATATAAGTTTTTGTTTACATAATATATATTTGTGTACTGTGTATATTTATTATGTATATATAAATACAAACACATGCATGTATATATTTTAGAAAAATGTTATATTTGTATATTAAATACATTTATATATAATATAAATGATGTAAATATAAAAATATACATGTAAATACATGTAAATATTTTCTAAATATATACTGTATGAGAGTGTATTTATATATACATAATAAATATACACAGTACACAAATATATATTATGTAAACAAACTTTTATTTTGGATGCGATTAATCGCGATTAATCGTTTAACAGCACTAATTATTATTATTATTATTATTATTATTATTATTATTATTATAACTATAATAATGATGTCTTCTCTGCAAAAGTATTGCTGTTTTGGTTGTAGGATATTTTCCTGGTCTTTTTGAATACCTTGTTAATGCGTAATGGATAATGATGATGTGTTTCTTTGCTGATGGCTGCCTGCTGAATGAGGTCAGCAATTAGGAATTTGTGCTGAGCAACAGCAGGAAACTGAGATCATGTGACTGGTGATGACGGCAGTGACACATACCTACACTTTCAAAATATGCACTACTTGTCAGTTTTTTAGCATAAGGCAGAAGTCTTTGACATGTCTAATTATCAAATGCATGTATGGAATGGAGGAAGCTGCTCATTGCCCATCACATGAGCCTGTTTGCTTGTGTCTGTCACAGGGCGTATGCGGCCAACAAGGAGTCTCACGCCACGCTTGTGTTCCATAACCTGCTGGGGGAGATTGATCAGCAGTACAGCCGCTTCCTGCAGGAGAACAATGTCCTGTACCAACACAACCTGCGGCGCATCAAACAGCACCTGCAGAGCAAGTATCTGGAGAAGCCCATGGAGATCGCCCGCATCGTGGCCCGCTGCCTGTGGGAAGAGCAGCGTCTGCTGCAGACGGCCACCACTGCACAGCAGGTAGACACACACACATGCATATATGCACAGCTACACTCTTGAATAGGCACATTTAAACATGCACAGATGAGTGATATACTCATTGGGGTTCTGTTGTAAATTACATTTAAAGTACAGACTGCACGATTTTAGCAATCGCTGCAAATCACACTGGGCGACATGGATCTAATAAACTTGGCTCCGACAAGACTGTACGATGATGACACCTATTGACTCGTATGCTATGACGCATGATAGTATAGAAGAGTAAAATGTCATTAGTAAACAAAAAGAGCATGATGAATCACACTTTGGCAGTTGGAGTTTTTATGTGTGCTGAAAAAAAGTGGAAGCGGCGAAAGAGGAAGGGATAAGAGCTTGAGGTAAGCAGTTTTATGTTTTAGCGCCATGTCGTGTTGATTTCACGTCACATTTTTATTGGCTAGTCAGTAAACGTGGGTCGTAGCAGCAAACACACTGTGATGATCATGCTGAATTTCTGACACTGTCAGAAAATTATCGTAGGATATCTTTGGTCGCAAGACCGTGACAACGGCCGGCTTTGAACCTCTCTCACTGTACGAAACAGAACCACTGATTAGGAGCCTCGATCACAGAAATCGCCATGATTGTTTCACTATGCCAGTCTTTCATCTGGGACAGCTGAAAATCGTGCAGTGTGTCCCCGGCATATGAGTGAAAATGAGCTACTTGATTTTAATTAAACTTTCATTTATAAGTAAATTCACAATTAAATTACACACAGTATATGCGTGTTCACTCACCAAACCAGTTTTCAGGGCCTTTCCACTCAAACACACAGGAATAGTATACAAAAAGTGCTTTGTAACTTTGTAAGGACACATTCAGTTTTCTGTTTCTCCAATTTCTTGCACATCTCTAGGATGGCCAGGTTGCCCATCCCACTGGCACTGTGGTGACAGAAAAACAGCAGATACTGGAACACAACCTGCAAGACATTAGGAAGAGAGTACAGGTTGGTACATAAAATCACACTTTAATTGACCAATCTTGATTTGTCTTGTCCATAATTACAGGTACACATGCATGCCTTTATCATCTCCCCTAAAAGTTGCTGTTTTGAGCACAAAAATATTTTCTTTAATAGCATTTGTCTTGCAAATTTTCCCACAGTTTTCAAACTTGTGATGCCACAGACCCTCAGATGTGATGATCCATTTGCAAGGGATCTTCTGGCTAAAATAATAAGATATTTAGATTTTTTTTAATGTATAAAGACAAATTTTTGTTTACCCATTTTTTTTTGGAAAATATTTATTTTTTTATTATGTTGAGACTATATTTTTTCTGTTCATTATTAGAGTACTGATATATATATATGTAAACCTGAAGAGATGCAACTAGGTCTGTCAATAGAATTAAAGAATTGTGGTTAATCTACTGATTTCCCAACCAGTTCCTATACAAGATGAGGTTAAAAATTTTAATAAATTCAATATGTATTTATTGAGTGTTTTTTTTGTTGTTGTTGTTTTTTTTTAATTATTTCCCCTTTTTTTTCTTCATTTTTCTCTGAAATATTCTACAAACCGCCAAGCACCCCCTGATGCCCCCAGTTTGAAAGCCCCGTTTTTAACACATTCCACTTGAGCACAAAACGAGGGTCTCTATTTTACCCCTTATGGGGTACAACCTCTCACTCATCCAGCTGCCTTACTCTTTCTGTACAGGATATGGAGCAGAAGATGAAGATGTTGGAAAATCTACAAGATGATTTTGACTTCAACTACAAAACTCTTAAAAGTGCTGGAGGTATGATGAGTACATGTTGCTGGCATTTTTTTCTGTCTCAAATAGCCTCCATCACTGATAAAATCTCATCAAATCTGTTACGATTCAGAGTTGTCCCAGGACCTGAATGGAAACACCCAGGCAGCAGCCACCAGGCAGAAGATGTCTCAGCTGGAGCAGATGCTGAGCGCCCTGGATCAGCTGAGGAGGGTGAGATACAGAATCAAGTCTCAAAATACATGTTGATTTATAGGGTCTTGAAAATACTAGTGCTGTCAAATGATTAATCTTGATTAATCGCATCCAAAATAAAGGTTTTTGTTTACATTATATATGTGTTTGTACTGTGTATATTTATTATGTGTATATATAAATACAAACACATACAGTGTATATTTACATGTATATATTTATATAATTTATATTATAGATGAATATATTTAATATATAAACAATCTATTTTTCTGAAATATATACATGCATGTGTGTGTATTTATATATACATAATAAATGTACACAGTACACACACATTTATTATGTAAACAAACTTTTATTTTGGATGCGATTAATCGTGATTAATTGTTTGACAGCACTGGAAAATACCGCCCAGTAAGTCATTCATTTCATTTCACACTGATCACCCAAGGGTCCAAAGTTCAGTGTTTTTCTGTTTTGCAGCAAATAGTGACTGAGATGGCAGGGCTGCTGTCTGCCATGGACTTTGTGCAGAAGAATCTAACAGATGAAGAACTGGCCGACTGGAAGAGGAGACAGCAGATCGCTTGCATTGGAGGACCACCGAACATCTGCCTGGACCGCTTAGAGACATGGTACACAGTCCGTTCACAAACAAACCTGATTTTAAATCTCACCTTTTTATGGATTGGGTCATTTTTTTAAAAATTCTCTCTTTCAGGATCACCTCTTTGGCTGAGTCGCAGCTGCAGATAAGACAGCAGATCAAGAAACTGGAGGAGCTTCAACAGAAGGTCTCCTACAAAGGAGATCCAATTATTCAACACCGCCCAGCTCTGGAAGAGAAGATCGTAGACCTGTTCCGCAACCTTATGAAGAGGTTTGAAATCCCTCTCTCGTGTGTTAACTTTATTAACCAGTGAAACAAGACCTGATCAGTGATGTTTGCTTGTGTGATTGCAGTGCGTTTGTTGTTGAGAGGCAGCCTTGTATGCCCATGCACCCTGACCGACCACTTGTCATCAAAACAGGAGTTCAGTTTACCACCAAAGTCAGGTGGGTACACGCAGAGGTGAGTCATAAAGGAAAGGCGTCTAGATACAAGTTGTAATTTTTTTTTTTTCTTCCCCCCCTCCTCTCTTTCAGGTTACTTGTGAAATTCCCAGAGTTGAATTACCAGCTGAAAATAAAAGTGTGTATTGACAAGTAAGTCCCACTTCCTGCCTGTGCCTTCAGAATAAAATGAATTTGACGTGCCAATTTTTAATCTTTTCCTCCTATGTTCTGCAGGGAGTCAGGTGATGTGGCAGCCATTCGAGGGTGAGTTTTGAGGTTAAAATGATGCCATTCTCTGAATGAAATTGTCATATGGTTATTTGTAGTTATAAGCCGATATATATTGAGCAGGCCAATTAATTGGTCAGTATTTAAATATTAAAATGAATATTTATAAATAAAATAAATATTTACTTTGTGGAAGTTTCATCTGTATCATTAAATTATATTGCACATTTGCAAAGAATGTGGTGAAATGAAGTCTCTCTCTTGCGTTTGCCTGTAAAAGTTGTTGCATTACAGAGTCCTCTGCTTCTTTTCCTCCAGTTCACGAAAGTTCAACATCCTTGGCACCAACACGAAGGTGATGAACATGGAGGAATCCAACAATGGCAGCCTGTCAGCAGAGTTCAAACATCTGGTAAGCTCAGCCATTATGCTAATCTTTTTTTTTTTTTTTTTTCGGAGCGCAGAAACGTATGTTGTCTGAATTTGTGAGTTGCGTGGGATGCTGTTCGCCCTCTGAAGCAAAATGAAACTCCCTTAAAACACACTTTTTAAACCTGTATTTATTTGTGTACTAACAATGTCCAGCATTGAAGCATGTTCTTGTTATATTTTTCTTCGTAAACAAGTACACTAACTTTTGAACTTGTATTACAAGCAAAAATGATGGTTGACTGAGACAGTCATCGTTTGTGTAAAAACTGATCATTAATAAATAACTTTCACTCAGTAGATGATTTATTTCACTCTTTAAGCTCATCATAGTTTAAAAATGTAAATTAAAAGCATCTAAGTATAATAATTAAATAATTAATACAATTATTATATAATTTCAAAATATTGAAAATATATTTAAAAAATATTTCTGTTTTCATAAAAACCTGTTGTTGAAGAATCATTTACATTTACATTTTTACAGTAAATTACTTAAATTACACACTGTTTTAATAATAATAATAATAAAAACAAACAATTAATTGAATCTGCCCTACAAGCTTCAAGAAGACTAGATCAGCTGTTGACCGAATGTTGCTTGAATTAGTCCTGACTTGTTCTTCTGTCTTTCAGACTCTTCGAGAGCAGAGATGTGGCAATGGAGGCCGAACCAACAGTGACGTAAGTCTTTGCGTAATTAGCATTATGCCACAGTTTTTCATTTGTTTCAGGGCTTGTAGTGAAGAAGTCAGTATAAGCATTGACCTTTGCCCTCTTACCTACAGGCATCTCTGATAGTGACTGAAGAACTGCACCTGATCACTTTTGAGACTGAGGTCTACCACCAAGGACTAAAGATTGACCTTGAGGTGAAAAACTACATCCATAAACAACGCTCACTGGATGCTTAAACGATTAGTTCATTTAAAAATGACGCTTTCATTTTTATCAGTATTTTAGAATAAAATAAAATGTCAGACATGTCTTATGATGACGGGGTTCCTGTCATAAAGCACTGTCCTGTTGGGCTGTTTATCAAATCAAAGATGATAATATTAAACTATTACCGATGAGTACTGATTAAGTCCATCACACTGCTTGCTGTTGATTGATTCGGCGTACTGAAAGAAAATAAGGTCATTGTGATAGGCTGTCGTCGTGGTACCAGCAGTAGGAGGATATGAATATGTAACCAGGCAGCGTGTCCTTGGGTGATCTGCCAATTATTATACCCCTAAACGCACACAGTGCTGCCTACATGCCTATTATGTGCTGATAAGAGTACATGCAAAATCATTCCTTTCCTGTGGATGCACACAACAGGGTCACATAAAATACCAACACACACAGCAGGTTAATTAAATGGGATAATTAAGCCTCAGGACTCTATTTGCGCTAATCAGATTTACAACTGAGCAAACTGTACAAAAATAACAGGATTTGTTAATCTAGCTTATATAAATGTCTTTTATCTCTATGCAGACGCATTCTCTCCCAGTGGTGGTCATCTCTAATATCTGTCAAATGCCAAACGCATGGGCGTCCATCCTGTGGTACAACATGCTGACCAACCATCCCAAGGTTTGAAATGAATCCACAGCGAGCCATACTTGCTGTTAGCACAAGAGCTTGTATAAGTTTTTTTCCTCTCTATCTTCACAGAATGTGAATTTCTTCACCAAACCTCCAGTAGGAACGTGGGATCAGGTGGCTGAGGTGCTCAGCTGGCAGTTTTCTTCCACAACCAAGAGAGGACTTACCATTGAGCAGCTCACCACACTTGCAGAGAAACTTCTGGGTATGTATCTTATAATATTCAGTGGAGTTCAAAAGTATTGAATATCTGGCTGGGAAATAATAAATAATAAATAAATAAGTTGGAGGATGCTGACAAAAACGAGAAACAAAACAAAGAAATATATAATCTGTTCTCTCAAATTGTTATGCTGATTTTATGATTTGTAATTTGAAAAACATGAAAATGATTGGAAAATCGAAGCATTTTTATCATATGATTTATTTGGCTTTGTTAATCTTACATGTTTAATGGCTGAATTCTGCCTCTGATTATACACTACTATTTAAAGGTTTGGGTCAGCAAGATTTGATGTTGATTTTATTTAATTTTTAAAATACAGTAAAACAGCAATATTGTGAAATATTATCACAATTCAATATAGCTGTTTTCTATTTGAATATATTTTAAAATGAAATTTATTCCTGTGATGCAAAGCTGAATTTTCAGCATCATTACTCCACTCTTCGGTGTCACACAATCCTTTAGAAATCATACAAATATGCTGATTTGCTGCTCAAGAAACATTTCTTATTATTATCAATAATATTTTGGTGGCAACATAAATTTTTATTCATATTTGAAATAGATTCATATCAATGTTGTATCAAGACTTTACTGACGTTTTTAATCATTTGCATCTTTAAAACATTCTTTGTGCATCTGTTTAATTGTGCATTTCTCTTTTTGTGTAGGTCCTTGTGTAAACTACTCTGGTTGCCAGATCACATGGGCCAAGTTCTGCAAAGTATGTTGCTATAACATAATTTTGTTCCCTATTCTGAGTTAAATTTAGAGCAAATCAGACCAGCTCATCCAGTTTCTATCCTAAACATGTCGTGATTGTGTTTGTGTGTTGCAGGAGAACATGGCAGGAAAAGGTTTCTCATTCTGGGTGTGGCTAGACAACATTATCGACCTAGTGAAGAAATATATTTTGGCTCTATGGAATGAAGGGTGAGAACTCCTGCTGCACTCTGTTGTGTGCATTCATGCAGTATTCATAGTTCATTACATCAGTCACTGCTGCGGTGGATATATCAAGCTTATGTGTGCACGTGTGTGTATGTGTGTATCAGGTATATTATGGGCTTCATCAGTAAAGAAAGAGAGAGAGCAATCCTGAGCCCAAAGCCTCCTGGGACATTCCTGCTGCGCTTCAGTGAAAGCAGCAAAGAGGGAGGCATTACCTTCACCTGGGTCGAGAAGGACATCAGTGGTGAATGCATTTTCGTATACATTATATTGTGTGTGTTGGCATAAGACTTCTCAAAATGATCCGTACATTGGTACCAGTGTATATTTTACACTTTTATTTGTAAATGATTTTATTTTTTTTTCCTTGTGGTGTCAAAATTGATATTGGCAATTATGAAATTTCTCTGGTTTTGAATCGACTACCGAAATTGTGCGACCATATTTGGAATACATGAAGCATTTGTGCTCCTGTATGTATGTGCAGGTAAGACCCAGATCCAGTCGGTTGAACCGTACACTAAGCAGCAGCTCAACAGCATGTCTTTTGCTGAGATCATCATGGGCTACAAGATCATGGATGCCACCAACATCCTCGTCTCGCCTCTGGTCTACCTCTACCCCGATATCCCCAAAGAGGAGGCGTTTGGCAAGTACTGCCGCCCCGAGGCCCAGCCTGACACCGAATTCCCTGATCCTGGATGTGGTGAGTGTGTTAGCGGGAATATAATTCTGGCTTGAAATAACAGTAGAGCTGTTTGTCGCTTGCCAAAGTTTGTCTCATTTCATTCTCATTTGTTTTAGAAACGACTATTTTAGCATTTGCACTGAATGGTTGTGGTTTACCAGAAACTTTCAGCTTCTGTGGAAATTGTCTAAGAATAAAATTAGAGAGAATGCAAAGGCATGACTTTAATCTTTGGTTAGACATGTTACAGTTCAAAAATTTGGGGTCAGTAAGATATATATATATATATATATATATATATATATATATATATATATATATATATATATATATATATATATATATATATAATTAGAGCTGTCAAACGATTAATCGCGATTAATCGCATCCAAAATAAAAGTTTTTGTTTACATAATATATGTATGTCTTCTGTATATTTATTTTGTATATATAAAGACACACACATACAGTATATATTTTGAAAATATTTACATGTATTTACATGTTTATATTTATATTAATATAATTTATATTATATAAAAATATATTTAATATATAAACATAACATATTTTTCTTAAATATATACATGTGTTTGTATTTATATATACATAATAAATATACACAGTATACACACATATTATGTAAACAAAAACTTTTATTTGGGATGCGATTAATCGCGATTAATCGTTTGACAGAACTATATATATATATATATATATATATATATATATATATATATATATATATATATATATATATATTTTTTTTTTTTTTTTTTTTTTTTTTTTTTTGGAGAAATGCTTTTATTTAGCAAGGACACATTCAATTGATCAAAAGTAACAGTAAAGTATTTTACTTTGTAACTGTTTCACGTAAATACTGTTCTGTTTAACTTTAAAAAAAAAAAAAATTAAAATTCCACAAAAACTTTAACCATCACCACAGTTTTCAACATTGATGATAATAATAATAATAATAATAAAAAAGAAATGTTTCTTGAGCACCAAATCAGCATATGTGACCCAGGACCACAAAACCAGTCTTAAGTAGCACAGGTATATTTGTAACAATAGCCAAAAATACATTGTATGGGTCAAAATTATTGATTTTTCTTTTATGCCAAAAATCATTAAGACATTAAGTACAGGTCATGTTCCATGAAGATGTTTTGTAAATTTCCTACTGTAAATATATCAAAACTTAATTTTTGATTAGTAATATGTGTTGCTAAGAGCTTCATTTGGACAACTTTAAAGGCGATTTTCTCAGTATTTTGATTTTTTTCCCACCCTCAGATTCCAGATTTTCAAATAGTTGCATCTCAGCCAAATATTGTCATATCCTAACAAATCATACATCAATGGAAAGCTTATTTGTTCAGCTTTCAGATGGTTTTGTGGTCCAGGCTCACATATTAGAATGATTTCTGAAGGATCATGTGACACTTCAGAAGACTTGGAATGTGTGTACGACAAGAGTCACATTGACTACCTCATGATTTCGGTTTATTTATTTATTGAAAAAAGAAAATCATACAAGTTTGAATGTTCATTTTTGTGTGAACTGTTCCTTAAAGAAAAGAAACCGATTGCTTTTTAAAGACAAAAGCTCACTGAAGACCTGAAAAATATTAATCCTCCTTGTTTAATAACATAGTCATTTGTTGTTCTTTCAGTAATTCAGCCTTACCTGAAGACCAAGTTCATCTGTGTCACCCCGTGAGTAGCATTTCTTTCTTCTTTAGTTTGTGTGTGAATGATCGACCTTGCTGGAGTCTCTGTTTTCTCTCTCTGTCCTCTTGTAAACTTTGAAATCTCTGGTGACTCTTCAGGCAGGAGCACATGCAAAGTACTCCTCTCAGTTCACTTTACAACATGGATCAGGGATGTAGCCACTACTGAATCCACCAAGGACCCTTCACAGCATCCTTTAAACCACAATCTTGCACGAGAAGAGAGAGAGAAACCATGTTCTTTTTTGAAGTCTTACACACAATCAACAAAACAGCTAATTAAAGGAGGCTCAGGCTTAATTTCAGCATTTACATGCATAAGCACACGTGACTTGTGGGTAAATGCTGTTTAAACACTTTGCAGCCATGTGATTTTCAGTTCTTTAGTTAAAAAAAATGGAAGTGAAATATTTAAATATAATTTTAAAAATCAAAATTTTAATAAAAAAAAAAAATCAATTTAAAAGTAGAAATGTACAGTTTACCTTATGTGTTCCTGAACAATTCATTGTTTTTAGTCCACATTATTCCAAAATATGTTTGTCTTTTTAATCTTTGTAGTTTGTCGTAAACATTCAAAATACAACTTGATCTTCCTCCATGCACACAAAATGGGTTTTGAATGTTCATGTTGACTTTAAAATGAGACAGTCAGTTTTACATTATGATACCATGTTTATCAACATAAACTGTAACACATCAAACTGTACATGTCAATTACTGTTCATCAGGTAACAAGCTTGGCTACACAAAAACATTTGGATGGAATAAAAGCTGCTTCAAACTCAGTCCTACTTGAATGACGAATGCTGTCTGTGTTTTTAGAGGGCTTGGATTTGCTAGCAGTCATGAATGTGAGCTTGAGCGTGTGTGTGTGTGTGTGTGTGTGTGTGTGTGTTAGGCAGGCTATAAACTGACCTCTCTTCATAGGTGTCCTTCCGTCTTCATGGACTTCCCGGACAGTGAGCTGCTTGGGAACGGCTTCCCTGGGTAGGCACTAGGGAGCTGCTTTATGTGTGTGAATGAGACATGAACACTTGTGGTCAAACACACTCCTGTACGTGTCTGCTAACATAGATTATTTCTTTTAACATCTCTAGAGCTTGACCAAGGGTTTCTGTTAACTCACTTCATCCCTTCATAACAAGAGGTCTGGAGGTCACTGGAGCTTCCGTAAAAGTTAAAAGGCTAGAATTTCATAAGTCTCTAAATCTCAATTTTGTGTTAGTGAACTAGTTCCTCTTATAGATTTTTGCAGTTTCTACTTTCTAAGCTCACCAGCTAACTTTTCTGTATAAGTATGCAAAATATTTTCACACTTGGGAAAGGAAGTGGTCACCTTCTCTCTCCTTTTCATTTCTTTTCCCATCTTCCAGTTTTCTCTTTTTTCCCCTCATAGAAGAGCTATGAATGGAGTGTTTTATTTATGTGGTGTATAAATGGTTTGCTTCCTCTGTATTTTTAACAATGTGGAGGAAACTGTTTCTGATGAAAACTGAAACTCATGTCACTCATGTGAACCTTACTATGGCCCCAATTAGGGTCAGAAAGCAGTGTCTACAGGAATTTTCAGTGTATCACAGATATCATGAAAACACTATTTCAACCCCATTTACAAATTATATATGCGTGTACATTATATACATAGATAATTAGTGGCTGTTTTTATCAAAACAACAGCACTAACCATAACACTGGTAACAATAATACAACGGTTTTAGTGGTAATTTTAATAGAGAAGCTGTTGATAGACGTTGTCTCCAGGGTATTCTGGGTGTTTCATAACCTGGAGGTGGTAAGATAGAGGAGAGAGAGAGAAGATGAGAAAACTGACCAACAACCACACAAACGACTCATAATGGTTGTCACTGTTTATATCACACTATTTTTAATCATTTTTTTGTTTTATCATATTAGTGGTTTGTGATTTATGTTTGGCTTGCAAAAAGTTTCAGAATACACTGCTACTGGATCATGCTAACCAAACTTCAGCATCAGAAAGAATATTTTCTGCACCCTTTTGTGCTCAGTATTCAGAATTCATTCACATTTTGTTACAGGACAAGGGATTCAACAGTAACTGAGACTTTTAAAACTCATAGAATGGACCTGATTTGGTACTATTTCCCCAGATGGTTTGCAGCTGTTTAACCAAATTCATATTTTGTGAGACTCTGGGTTAAAGAACCAGCCAAAATATGCACAAATGTAGTGTAAACATGGAGATATTCTTTCCCCATGTCGTAATATAGGACCATACCATCCAGCTTTTGCTTGAGATTCAGGAAGGTTGTCAAGACCTTTGGTGATCCAGGATGGAAAACAAGTTTTTGGCAGTGCTTTTTCAACTTGGACAGTGAGTTCTCCAGATTGGTCCTGGTAG
Source organism: Tor tambroides (assembly GCA_021397915.2). NCBI lineage: Eukaryota > Metazoa > Chordata > Actinopteri > Cypriniformes > Cyprinidae > Tor > Tor tambroides. The sequence goes on along the minus strand of JAFVLL020009781.1, from coordinate 59,488 downwards.
TGATATTGGCATGAGAAAGTGTTTCAGGAAAAACGCTTACAGCGGTTTCCTAACAGCTCGTACCATTTCTCATACTGTGCAAACACAAACATAATGTAACTCTTTTCAATATAATATGTGCCCAGTGTGGTTTTTAAGAGTGATAATATTGTTCTTGGGCAGCCTGCATCTGGATGTGCAGTTCGCCGCTCTACTGCTTTGAATCACTCTAAACAAACCAAAATTAGAGTAAAATAAAAAAACATATATTTTAGTATCGCCTTTGTTTGAGATCTCGTGGAATCACCTCTAGATAGCAAATAAATACACAAATCAAGGTATGGGTTCTATAAAATCGACAAAGCCTGGTTTAATTTACCAGCAACCTGACATACTAGATATGATCAATAACTTGTAAATGCCTTTGAATAATCTGAAAATGCTTCAGTTTGGTGCATTTGTAATATCATTTGATTAGTTTGTGTCATAACCTACCCACGCATAACCTTCCCACAAGTATCTGGAACTTTTCCATTTGCTGCTGGATCAAACTTCTGGACCACTGCAAGTGTTTTTAGTACAGACAGAATTAGGCTTGATCGAGACTTCAGGATCTCTGAAGTCATTTTGTTTGCATAGGAATTAGTGTAGAAGTACTGCTTTACCAAAACAGACTGCCCATATGAGTGGTTTGGAGTGTTAACAAATAGGCACAGGCAAACTTTGACCGTTGGTAAATTATTGCCTAGGTAAGACTAACAGGCTGCCAATTGAACTAGGTCAGCTATAAGTACATGTCAGCATGTTTCTCTGTTCATGCCATTCAGAAGTAGCTGTGTGTTCTCACAAAGTATTTTTTTTCAAACATCGTATGAATGTAATTTTGGTTACACTTTATTTTCAGGTGTCCTTGTTACAGTGTAATTATACATTTAAGTACTGAGTAATATTAATTAACTACATGTACTATATGGTTGGGTGTTAGAAATAGGGTTTGGTCTAGGGTTACTTGCATGTAATTATGCATAATTTATTGTTATTATAATAGTACATGTAACAAGGACACCTTAAAATAAAGTATTAGCTAATTTTATTATAGTAGTTTTTTCATGCTGTAATATAGAGTTATCAATCACAGCATTCATGGCTCAGGTTATTGACAAGGATAAAAGTGGACGAGCAACTACAGATTCACATTACATAACTACATGTCAGCTATGTAGGAATATACAGTCAAACCAAAATATATTCAGACACATTTCTCACATTATCACAGTTTATTCGCTATAGTTTAGAAAATGGTAATAAAATATGACAAGAACTGTCAGGACAAATTCATCTTGATATTGTCAGATAAAGGTATGTAATGGATTATAATCAACCAAAAATTCAGACAACTGTTCGTATGACAATATTTACACAACTATCAATACTTTGTAGACCAGTTACCAAGCGATGCTTAATTTTGTTCAGTCTGTGGTGTAAAAAGGTCACATTAGCAATTAAAGAAAAAACATTTAAGCAAAACCTGGTCAGGTCAAAGTGTGTGAATAAGTTTTGGTCCCAAATTTTTATCGGTTTTACTAGTAGTCCATTGTATGAAGAATTTTTGGGTATAATATTTCACAGTTTACTTTATTTTACTATTGACTTACATAAATGAACTACAGTGTCCTGCACCCAAATATCAAAAATGATATCTGGTGTCTGAATAATTTTTGGTTTGACTCTACATTTTCAGTGCACTGTGTTGAATCTGCTGCTTCAAAATCCTCTAACACATGACTGAGACAGGTCCTCTGGGATAGTTCACCCCAGAATGAAAATTCTCTCATAATTTACTCCCCTCATGTGGTTCTAAACCTCTGTTGAGTAAATGTTGACAGAAGTTTCATTTTTGGGTGAACTTTCCATTAAGTTCCCAGGTGATGTTCATGTGTATGACTTTGAGTGTGGGAATGTGCAAGTCGTGTGTTGATATGCGAATATTAGAGTGAAGGTTAACTCATTACGTTGTGAATGAACTCTCAATTTACTAAATCATAACGGTTGTACGTGAAGCTGGAAGTAATGATTGTTTGTTCATTTGTAACTCGTGTCCTGTCTAATGTGTGGCGCCTTTCTTTTGCAGGACTAACTCTGGCAACACAAGCGATTTGTTCCCAATGTCCCCTCGCACACTCGACTCTCTCATGCACAATGAAGCAGCCGAGGCTAACCCAGGACCTCTGGGTAAGTCACAAAACAGCTTTCTCAATTTCAATATCCATTGCACACTTGTGCCGACATTTTAGGGTCTCTAATCCTGTGATTCCATTTTCCCTCCAGAATCTCTCACTCTGGACATGGAGTTGAGCTCCGATCATCCCTCACCAATGAGAGAAGGGTTTGCAGCCGCTACAGTCTCAGACATGGACACCTGCCGAAATGCTTAGTTTTCCAACATTTTAGTGTTGTTGTTGTTTTTTTTTTAATTTCCATTGGATAATTATGTACATAATGCTTAGGTGCTACAGCTGCTTTCTTTTTCCGAGCCATTCTTTTGTTTCTTCTCAGTGTTTACAGTCATAGTCAAAAGTGTGCAAACTCGCTAAAATTGTAACCTTTCGTTCTCGTATCAATATGCAATTGAGCTCATTCAACAGTTAAGATTTTATGGTTTGGTGTTTAACAGGAATGTGAGGCCTTAAAGACAAATTTTTAGATTTTTTTGACCTTTGTCAGTGAAAGTGTGAATATAAAGGCTCTTTAATGTTTAACTGCAGGCATTTGGCCATGACTGTATGGTAGCCATATGATTATTTTTAGTATTAGAAATCGACTTTTCTATTACTAAAAAACATATTTTGAGGTGTTAGCATAGCATAGGGCCAGTGAATTCTTTGCTCTTTATGTTGAGCTTTGGAAATGAGTCTTTACGGTAGTATTGATGGTCTGGATTGGTAAAGAAGTATCATTTATGGCGAGATCATGAGTTGTAAAGTAAGTTTGTTCGTGCAGGTCTATAACGTCCCTTTTAGCTTCTGGTTTACGTGAATATACTGTATTTTAATGTTGATAAATGATTTTACACTCTTATCGGATGTCTTTGGGAAGTGAATGGAAGAAGATAAATATATATGAATATACATTACACAGATGAGCAAATGTGATATTTCCACCATATTATAGTGTCTCCAGTATGATGTTTAATGTGCTATAGCAAGAAAAATCTTGCACAGAGCCAGCAGGACTATTATTGTAACATAATTAGATGGTGAATTTTATATATATATAATATATATAGACACACACACACATACATACACACATATTTGTAATTTCATTCTTTAATTCACTGATCTGTTGTGTTGTCATGTAAGGTAGCGCTTCAAACGGAAATATGATGGAAAATGATGTTTCTTCATTGTGTAACTACTTTTTAAACGTCTGTCAGTCTGTTTCCCCACTCTGTGTATCTGTCCTTCCACTTTCACTTTATGGTGTGTATACTATTATATATACACTGCACTATGTGTATTCACTTTATTGTACAATGAATTCTTGATGAGAAAGAGTTACCAGCTCTTTGTGTCCTTGATGCATTTCTTTGGTTATTTGGGATATACACTACTATTTAAAAAATTGGGGTTGGTAAGTTTTTTTTGTTTTTTTTAAAAAAAATTAAAAGTTTTAGTCAGCAAAGATGCATTTAATTAAAGCATCAGTAAAGACCTATGTTGCAAAATCTATTTCAAATAAATGTTTTGCATTCAACAATCCTGAAGAAATTGTTTATACAAAAATATTAAGCAGCACAACTGTTTTCAACTTTGATAATAATAAAAAAATGTTTCCTAAGCATCAAATTAGCATATCAGAATGGTTTCTGAAAGATCATGTGACACTGAAAACTGGAGTTATGATGCTGAAAATTCAGCTTTTGCCATCACAGAAATAAATTACATTTTAAAGCATTAAAATAGAGAAAAAGTTATTTGAAATTTTGATAGTATTTCACGGTATTGCTGTATTTTTAATCAAATAAATGCAGCTCTAGCCTAGGAGACTCCTTTCAAAAAAAAATTCACCTACCCTAAAATTTTGAATGGTAGTGTATGCTATTCTGTATGTTCAGACTGTATACGTTCAGATAGCATCACTTCTGACCACACATTTGAGTGTGGAAAAAAAGAGAGAGCCAGAACTAATAATAGACATGACAGCATAGACTGAGAAATCAGGACTGACATTTACATGGTTTAAATGTAATAAATGGCCCCGAATAGTTGCTCTGCAGGGGCATTTTATCACCCAGTGGAACAAAATTAAGTGATTGTTTCAGTGGATATTTAAAGGTCATTCTTCCTAAATGAATCTCATCTGCCTTCACGCAAATGGTAATTACTGAGTGTTTATCTTTCTCCGTTTACCTGTCATTACCCCAGCCATTCTGCTCTAAAGGTTAAAAAGAGATAGATATAGAGAGAGAGAGACCCCGCATTGGACATTGCGCACTGACCTTTCGTCAAGCTTCTATGATTAGATGTCCAGCTGTTTGTTAGGTCTGCAGTAATGGCGTGTATACTTTCAAATGTTTGCACTTGTGGAGAGCAGTGACTCAGGAGAACTGAGAATAAATCAGTTTAAACTCTATTAAGCTTGCGTAAATTGGAAAGGCATCAGGGTTTTATTTGTGTTTTGTTATCTTTTTTTCACCCCTGACTCCATAATACAGTGTACTTCAAGTAGACTTTATTTCCTGGAAAGCCCTCTGTGAAGATGCACTGATTCTGAAATTGAATTTTAAAATCAGTCTATGAATCTATTAATGTTCTAACAGCTATTAAAGATGTGCCATTAAAATATCTTCACTCTTTTGCATAAGTTTTAGGTTCTTGATTCTGCTGTTTGTCTCATCGTATGTGCTTATTGTCTCATATAGTTCTAAAATAATGGAGTAACTGTATAATTGTAAATGTTATATTTTTTCCACAATTATTCATCATGATTACTGGTCATTGCTGAGACACAAATAACACTGAATATGTTTTGCAGAAACTGTCAGTGTACCAACAAATCCCACTTGAAATAAAGGTGTTATATTGGTTACTCTGATGGATTTGATGAACTTTTAAGTATAAAGCCATGAGAATTATTTAAAGGACAAATACATTGGCTTTTCATGAGCCCCCTTCATATTTCTGCATTGTGGCATTAATGAATATATATAGTCACTGTATCAAAATAAGCATTTTACTCACACACATGCAGCTGATATTTGTATCAACTTAAGAATATGGCGTACGTGATATTTGACGCTGTTTACCTTGAATTGTATTTTTAAAATGTAACTGTAGACGCTTGTCTACAATATCCAGTGAGTGAGACGAGTCCAACAAGTATATTCAGTCCTCATGCGTGTGAATGTAATTGTGTTGTTTAACCAGTAGGGGGAAATATTAACCTATTCAATACGGCTGCACTGAACACTCATTTAATTACCGTGTTTAGGAGATAATGCAATAACTGCACCAATTTTAATTAAAACCCATAAAGAATGAGTCTGCAGAGAGAATGGGCGGAAGAGACACTTAAAGGGAAAAATATGTTATGCTCCTTTATTTCTATAATAGCTACGAGATGCTTAATAGAAACTCTTCATAACCTACTACTAAGACGACTTTTTAGTCAAATATCAGAAGCATGTCACTACATATATGCTCTCTGTCATCTCCTAACCCGTAAAACATGCTTTGACCGTAGTCGTACCCGCAGCCTTTTGATCACAGCTTGCCTCCATACGCATGTTGCGTGCGTGTCCAACTTGGATCCGGTTTTCAACGTGGCTGTCTGCCTGTCTCAGTTGTCGACTCGGACATATTTTTTCCGTCTCCAAAGAACGAAGGACAGGAGAAATAAGGGTCGCAACATTACCAAAAAAAAAAAAAAAAAGTATCTCCCTCAAGATCTGGCCGTTTCCCAGAGCCGCACTCCTGAGCCGGTAAAAGGAGATGGTCCTCACTGCAGAACACAAGATCCAGGGGGCGTGGTTGGATCTAGATCCAACTCCTCCCACCTTACATAGACCTAAACCTACCCGTCTCCACCCCCTGATCGCTAAACCCACCCATCCCCACCCCTAAACCTACCCATCTCCACCCCCTAGATGTGGATCCAACCCCGCCCCCTGGATCTTTGTTCTGCCGTGAGGGGCTACTGGGTAAAAGTGCTGAGCTCGTAGCTGAAGCTGAAGTCTGTTCAGTGGCAAACGCCTAATATCTACATACACAACACCACTGGCTTTACCTCAGGCTATTGTCGTAGTATTATATTTGCATAATAAGTAGGCTATTATAGCACATTTTAATCCACACTTGCTAAGTTAATAATAGATTAGGCCTTTATTTGCTGAAGCTCAAAGGAGATATTAGGATTTGTGTGTGTATATGTATACACACACACACACACACACACACACACATAGCCTACATACATACATATATTTGTTTTTTACGCTTTGAGTGTTAAACAAGAAGCGACTCAAAGGAACAATTATTTCACTTTTAGGCTAGTTATATTACAAGCTTTATGAAAGACTAAACTGTAGATTTAATAGCTATTTCTGAGCAGAGAAAACTAGAAAAACATACATTCTTATGTTTCCATTACTTTGAATACTTCATTTCCAGGACTTATCAATGCACGCTTTTTAAGCACAATATCCGTGGGAACCCTTGTCAGTTCTAGAACAGCTGTACACATAATGTTAAACTCCGTATGCGCGCCTCAGCAGCTCAAAGTAAACTGTTTTTCCGCGTTATGTCCCTCAGCAAAGACAGCTGGTCTAAAGTCACGCGTAAACGCTCATGCCCAATCAGCAGTCCTCGCGCTCCGCTAACCGTCTTTACATTTCATAGCCCCGCCCCCGCCCGCAGCGCATACATTAAACCTTTTGCACATATAAAATAATAATTTGCCTTTTAAAGTGCGCACGGCTTTTTAAACAACTACAGTTACCTTAACTTGCAGCTCATTTTATAAACTACGCGACCCTCTCACCAGTGAAACAACACCGGAAGCGGGCGGTTAGAAGTGCGAAAAAGAGTAAATGATGGGAAATCCGACTCATTTCCGCGCATCGGCTCTTTTGAACAGTTCGTTTAAAAGAACAGATTCATAGTACAGTGATTCCTTACGTCATGACGTAATTGCGCCATCACGTGGTCCTAGCTTGGCATATAACGTGCTAAATCGTACAAGTACAGCCATTTGTAGGTTATATATTATTTACCTTGATTAAGTTTTATTAATAAAGGGGTTCAATGGATCCTTTTTCAATAGAATTTATTAGGCTATGTGGCCCAGTTTGTTGCAGGCTTTATTCTGCTCATAAAAACAAAGTAATTTAGAACCTAAATATAATTTGCAGTTATAAGAAAATGCAAAAAGACCCCCTCATAACTTCTATTTTTGTTTTAAAGATGTGTTCTTTGGATTGTTTGACCACTTAAAATAAGATACAGGTAAATATTACATAATTCATTTGTGTTTCCTGTTAGCCAAATGTCATATACACAAACAAAAAATCACTGGCTCGAAACCTCTCTTTTCCTTATACAGATTTGATTTAGAGAAATATACGGAAACTATCCAAAATTCTACTAATCCGAAAGCAATAAAACTGTCCCCCGGTTTCACAGACAAAGCTTAAGCCTAGACCCAGACTAAAATGTAAGTCTGTTTCAGCTGAAAGAAACTTGGACTGACTGATCTTAAAATATATCAGTGCCCTTGTTTTGTCTCAAGATGCACACCAGTAGACTAATATTTTTTTCTAAGCATGGTTATAAAATTACTTAAATGTCCTAACTGAACTATGGCCTAATCCTGGCTTAGTCTAAGTCCTGTCTCTGAAACCTGTATTTCCTTTTGTGTCCTTTTGAGATGTTTTTTTTTTTTTTTTTACTTCGTTGTAGTTGTTTTTTGTACCCTAGCAACATATCATACCTGTTTCTCTGTATATCCTTGTATTTTTTTCATTTCTTTTCTTTTGTGTCTGTGTGTAATTGTACTGCTTATTTCTTTAATGTTCACACTGTTTAATAATAATAATAATAATAATAATAATAAAGGACTTTTGTGAAACAGTTCAGCCGATTCACTAATGCGATTCGACTCAAATGAACGATTCGTTCACGAATCGGACATCGCCAAGAGAGAGCGAGCGAGCGAGAGAGAGAGAGAGCAAGAGGAGGGGTAGAAGCACATGAAAAACTGCGTAACCCACTGCTGGTTGAGATAGACGGGGCAGAAAGGTTGCCTTTCTGGGTCGTAGCCGCTATCTGGAGCTTTGCTGCACTTTTATGCGAAACGACAGCGGATTTAGAAGACCTGCCGAGGTATGTTTCATGCGTCTGTGCGCTTTCAGCGTGTCTTAAATATTGTTTGTCGATGCTAAATGTTGTTGTTTTAACACCATAGTTGTTTATAAACAAACGTCCGTGGTTGATCTTGTTGAGGCTTCACTGGGCTGGACTTTTCACGCTGAATTAAAGCTGTTTACGTTCCTCGTAGTGCTTTCAGAATACATGACATGTTTAATAGAATCTTATTTAAAAGGTTCCAGTTCAGTTCAGGCAGTGCGCGTTTGCCACCGGTGTTTCGCAAGCCCCAAGCTCTTGCACCCTATTTTTTTTATCGGATCAACAGGCAGAGAGGCCAGCCCCCCTCCAGCACGCCTGTCAAGTCTCACGGACAGTCCAGCTCACATTTCCAACTCCATTCCAGTCCCGCGAAGTCAGCTCCATATTTCTGCGCGTTTGACCATTTCGCATTTGAAGTTAATTCTGACACATTAAGAGCTCAGCGCAAAACAAGCGCACGCTCCAGGTGAAAGTTTTCGTCGGGCTGATGAATTTACCGTTATGAGGGGATAACTTGAGCGATAGTGCGGAGCTGTCAGTAAGCAGCGCTTCTTTTGGACTCGTGCTTCAGGACCCAAATGGGCTTCAGTGGGTGAAAGTTTATGATGTTACGAAGAGTTAATGATTGAAACATTGAGACAGTTCTGTCGCCACGATACGAAACGGTTGTGACTGGAGATTTAAATGAAGCAGGAGTGTTTTATTAAAGCCATACCTCTTGCCGAATTGTGAATTGCCCTTCTGTTTTGAGGTGTCACAATCATTTTGGCCACGCGACTGCCGCTGCAGATACAAGAAACAAGCAGGTTACGAGAAAGACGTGCGCGTACGCTCATTTAGATCAGCTTTAACCGTTATTTTAAGGGCAATGGGTATTTTTTAATTTTGTGAATCTGAGTTTATTACTCCCTGTCTGACACACGACAGTTGCAGCTGCCCTATTAAGAAAGTTGAAGACATGTTCTCTATTTTCCCTTTGATATGATCTTCCACAGTAGATTCTTTTATCTCCCAGCATGCAATTTGTTAGTTTCCGTTCAACAGCGTCAAGTGTGTGTGTGTGTGTGTGTGTGTGTGTGTGCGCGCGTGCACGCAGGCTGTTCAGACTATAGGCTACATGTGCGTTGTACCTGTGTGATTTTCTTAATGTGAACACGTTGCTTTTTAATATGCTCTTAAAATATACAGAGCTCATTCATTTATGTTAATTATGTATCTTTTTTAGATGTATTATGTACTAGTTAGAGAAAAACTGTTGTGGTTTATTTTTGTGGTAATTTCTGATTACTGAGAACTAAATCTTGATTGCAAGCTTAACACCTGACGCTCAAACCCTTGATTAAACTATTAGACATGATTGCAGTTCTTTCCAGTCATAGTTCCAGTAGTATTGTAATGTAATGTATTGTCTTAATGACTCACATGTAACCAGAGGCAGAGTTTAAATGAAATTGGTCAGCAAGGATCGTCGCAGGAAATTGACACGCATGCGCAGAGCAGAGGAGGGCGCTGTGGAGCGAACGCTCAATTTTTTTGTTCAGTTGCGAATGGCTATCACTTTTGATCAAATTGAACTCTTCGTATTGTGTTTGGAAAGTGTTCTTAATTGCTGCAATCGTGTGTTACACTTATTGGTGTGGCTTTTATTTAGTATCTTGCTAACAGGTTTTTGCTTCAGTCAGCAGTTAGATTTTTGGAAAACTGTGGCTAGTTTAGTCTGAGAGAAATCACTCAGACTTTCAAATCAATGTTCTCACAGCCAAACTGCCATCAGACCGTTTAAATTGTCTTCTTTTGTTATGTAATATGAACATTGAAGTTATTTCTCAATTGACTGAATGCAAGTATCGTTAGTAATCACCAATGCCATTAACCACATATCTGTTAGATATGAATCATTATATGAAGTTCAGGAAGGGATTTGATGCATGACTTCCCATTCCTGTCTGTACATTAATAAATGACAAGGAACAGCCCATCTGCTTAGCCACATTTTGTTGTGATAAAGCACTGCCTACTGGAAATGCATAATACATTATAGCTGGTTGTGTTGCATTTGGTAAAAATGTTACTAGAATTACAGTGCATCAGACTGTGTTGTCATAAACTGATTAAATTAGATTTTTAGCCCAGTTTAAAATATTTTACCTATGTCTTTTATTTCAACTGGAAGAAGCTTACAAAGTTTGTGTTTGCATTTCAGGAAATGTTTTTCTCTGAGCACTTAACAGCTGCTTAAGTAGAGTGTTTATGTACTTGACCAGTGTCAGTCACTCATTGATCTAACGCCGTACCAGCTTTACTTTAAGATGTGTTTTCAGTTGGCATAATTTAGCATCAGAGGTGATTACTTAAGACCACACAAGCTTCGAAACAGCTGGCCTGTCATGACAACAGAGAGTAAACAAACTATTTGGTGGGCAGACATACAAATTAGTGGGTGTTTGCAGCTGTATATGGTTTAGACTGACCCATTTGGTTTCTTTTCAGTAGAGTAGATTAAGGTAAATATGTATTATTTAAAAGTTTGAACTATTATTTAAATGTATTAACTTGAGTGTTTCTAACTGCTTATTTCCACACATTTTCATAATGGATAATTATGTATAATGTGCTATAAAATTGACCATTAATGTCTGTTTTGCTGTTTATCCACCATCTCTCTCTCTCTTTCTCTTTCTCTCTCTCAACTAAAGGTGTCTTTACACAACCAAGTTAAGGCTCCTCTGTGCTTGCTCAACATTTTGTGTAAAGACACCATGCTTATAAAAGCCATAATAAATTATGCCTGTTCTGACCCACCTCAGGCCCTAGAATCAAACTATATAAAGATCCAATGGCTGCGTAAATGCATTTATGCCACCTCTGAGCAGCATTAAATAGTCTGGGTAAAGACACCAAGTAAGTTGTAAGTTTGTATAGGTCAGGCAACACTGCAAAGGTGGCACAGAAGAAGTGGCATTTAGGTGTCTTTACACAAACTGTTTAATGCTGCTCAGAGATGGCTTAAATGCAACTACACAGCAATTACATTACTTTATACATTGATATTATGGACTGAGGTGGGTCTGAGCAGGCATAATTTAGTCTGATTTTGATGCGGTATTGCGTCTTTGAATTTTGAGCGGGCAAAGAGCAGCCTCAACTCGGCTGTGTAAAGATGCCTTTAGTTAGAGTCTCTGCCCACAACTGGAAGTCAAACACATGTTTGACAAAATTGTTTGGCCAACCCTGTCTGTGAGAAATCAGGAATGTAGAGGATTTGGTGTGGGATTAGAAGGGAAACCTCATGTCTATTGAAATATCAAATTTCATAAATAAGTGAACTGGAGGTGCATTTGAACATTTAGCCCAGTTGGCACACAGTATATTTGTTTAGCTGGACTGTACAACCTAGGTTGACCTGTGCTGCCAAAGTTTGTGCGGTTGATGCCCTCTTGTTGAAGTCGACACACAGTGTTTGAGAGGGTTGGCTGGGACGTGATTGCTGTGCAGGGAATACATTCAACATGTTGACCGGCACACTGTGTACAGAAGGAGAGGAAAAGGTAGAAAGGTAGGGGGAGCTGAAAGAAGACCTGTAAACCAAAGTATAGGGCAGAGTTGTGTTTATTATTTGGTTACACATATATTTGTGCATTTTCTTGGAAAGCTCTTCTTTAACGAGCACCTGGAAATGCAAGAGCAAATCAAAGGTCTCTGCAGCAAGATCTGCACATTTGGCTTGTTGTTCTTGATTGTACACCTAATGATTAGCATTTTGTAACCAACATCAGTGATCAAGTATATGTTGTGATGCATGAAGATCTAGCTTATTGTATTGCTTATACTGAGCTTCAAAAAGTTGGCCATATGCTGCTTCTTCAAGAAAAGCCTCACATTTACTTGCTCATTTCGTCGGCTTTAAATATGCCTACAGGTGACACCTTCCCCAAACAAGTTGTTCCTTGATTCTGTATTCCAGATTTTTATGGGAGTTGTTCTTTGATTCTGTATTCCAGATTTTTACGGGAGTTGTTCCTTGATTTTATATTTCAAATTTTTATGGGAGTTGTTGCGTAGCATGTGTGTTTATGCTTTGTCTTGTGGGATTTGTTTACAAATGTAGAATCAATTGATTTTTAAAAACTCTTATGAACTCTTTATTTGATTAAATATACAGTAAAAACAGTAATGTTGTGAAATATTACTACATTTTAAAATAACCGTTTCTATTTTAATATCTTTTAAAATATAATTTATTCCTTTGATGGGAAAGCTGAATTTTCAGCATCAATACTCCTGTCTTCAGTGTCACATGATCCTTCAGAAATCAGTCTAATATTCTGATTTGCTGCTCAAGAAACATTATTATTATAAAAAAATCTTACTTACACTACCAAAGTTTGTTATGTTACCACCTTTTTCTTGTCTAGTATTGTTGTTTAATAATGAGTTAGGCACACATTTGTTTTAAATATATTATTATTATTATTATTATTATTATTATTATGAACTCATCTTGTAGCAGGGGAATTGAACCCCCCCACCCCCCAAATTTATTCATTAAAAAAATGGAAAGAATTGTTAATGGAACCGATTAACAATTATATGTGTGGTGTTCATTTTATTTTAAATTTAAATTTAAATAATTTAACAGGGTCCTTCCAAAGGTTTTCCACTTTTTTGAGTAGACATTCCACTTGAGGAAAAGGCAGGGTAGGTGATTTGGTTCAAAAACATTTTTAATTTTTTATATAGCAATCACTAAGTTAAGTGGTCTGTATTTATGTCATCTGTGGAAGTCTAGAAACATAAAATGTTTGTCCAATCATATCCCTCGGTCCGACGACTGCGATAGGCCGTCCTGCCTGCCTTTCAGCATATGTGTGTGCATACCTCCACGCACCCTGTTTGCGCATATATGACATGTATCATTACGCTACTGCAGACCGAGTGGGAATGGAAGGCATTATTATTGTAATATTATGCACTTTGTACTGTAACGTTTTTTTCACCGGTGAATGAGACATGAGGTAATCTGACAGCGCTGCATTAAATCCTCCACCAAACGGCGTCTCTCATCGTGTTGCTGGTTAGTCTCTAGTCTGCTTGTGTGTTTTATAGGAGGCATGATTTGGAGAGTGATTTGCAGGGAGGGTGGGATCTTTTGCTTTCATAGCTAGCTTGCTATTGCTAGCCTCACTGAAATTGCCTACTGTACCTTTTTATATAGCTGAAGGGATTTGCTCAGGGTTTTCATGGGTTTTTATAAAAATTAGGCCATAAAAAGTCGTAAATGGTACAAGAAAGTCTTAATTATGATTTCAAGAGGCAAGGCACTGCGCTGCTTTGTGTGCTGCCTTTAGCGGGGAAACCACTATATTTCTGCTGTTCCGAAAGTGGCACCTTCTGGCAGAGAATGAATTTGCATTTTCAATAAGCCCGTCTGCTGTTTTTGTTCAATCCTAAAATCAACCCATATTTTTTACACAGCAAACAAGCAGAGTTGTAAACGTGAACTGGTGGAAAGAAGCTAATGCATTATTAAAAAACCTTAAAAACTATGTAAAAAAACTGGCAGCTGTGGTTGCCAGAATTTTACCATAAAAACATTTTAGGTTTTATGGATTTAACCTAAATTTACATTTAAAAAACATATTTCTTTAACTAATATAATGTTAATATACCAACCTACCAAAGTACTGAAATCTGTTTAGTACCTTTGTAATATGCTGATAACCACCAAAAGCAGATGGTGATGAGAAAGTCACATGATGAACCAAAGCTCATCACAAGAAGCTTTTCCACAAGCTGAGAAGGACAATACTAATATATATAGAAGGTGCACAATGTCATTCACACAATCATTAATCACCATCATGATAACACATATGATACTGAAACACTTAATGTGAAATGTAACACAGAGAATTCTGGGAATGTCAATTTATGGTTTTTCACTGTAAATTATACATCCCTTTTCACCTCCAAAAACTGTATATTACCGTAAAATTACATGAAATGTACATCACAGTTTTTACTGTAGCATTTTTTTTACAGTCTTTTACTTTTAAAATCATATTTTAATATATTAATTGATTGATTGATAATACTTGTTTAAATTAATTTAATTCTTTTCGTAAAAATGCTTTAAAGGCTGAAATGTGAAGTTTGTCATTTTATAAAACTTTTTGTTTTTGTGAACCTGCATAAATCATTCTTTTTACAGTCATTTTACAGATTAATGTGTTACCATAGACACTGCCCTTTCCCACTCATATGGTATTCATTTTATTTGTGCAGGTCTTAAAAAATGTCTTAAGTTTTAAATCTAATCTTAAAAATCCTGCAGATACCCTGTTGCTTACATTCAGACACGACCATTAGTAGACAGAGGGGTCTGGCTTGCAGTCATAGTTTCAATCCATCCAAAAGGTGTTTATTTGGAGAGCATTATGGATGCTATTCAAGTTCTTCACTTCAAACTCAATAAATTATTTCCTTTAGACTTGGCTGTGTGCACAAGACGGAGAAAAGGCCATCCACAAACTGTTGCCACAAAGTTGCATGTGAGTCATTGTATCCTGTAGCATAAAGATTCACTGGGCCCTTTAGATGTTTGTGTCCACATCATTTTGGCCATGAGGTGTGTATACAGTCTGCATGTTTATGGAGCACTTGCTGTGTCGTTCAAACACTTAATGAATCAAAAGTCAGAGAGATTAAGGAAATGAAAGTAAGGGAAATTTAGCGAGTGCTAGAGCAGTTTCCTCAATTCTTGTTCATTCAGAAACTAGTACTGTCATTGATTTGTGCAATTTTAGAGCAGCTTTACATTTGAACATGCTCTGTGTTGTATATGGAATTTACTCAAAGGACACTGACTAGACTGTAATCACTTAAAATCTCTGAGCAATAAAACAGCTGAACTGAATGTTTACCATTGACCACTGCAAGAGTGGGTTCTACTTTTTTAGTTTCCTCTAAATCTATATTTAACAAGCTCTTTCATGCGCTTTCACTTTCTGTTTTTGCGCTCTCGTCTTTGCTGGCGTCTTCCTCTTCCAGTGTTTGTGTGTGTTACTGGGGTTTACACATTATCTGTTTTTTGGGGTTTCTCACGATCTGCTAGTGCTAACTGACCTTGACTGCCATCCACCCATCCAGCGCTCATCTCGCTCGGGTAGACAGGAAGATAACAGAGCGTCAGATGAGAAACAGAGAAACTGCTGTGGTTAATGTAAGCCTGTTAGCAGTCACTCCCAATGAAGTGGTGTTTATTGTAAAAGAGGAAAGACTTTGATCTTCAGTTCTAATGCTCATGCCATTTGCTCTGGAGTTGCCCACACCCACTGCATCTCTCAAAGTGATGCGTTTTTCTCATGTTTTTGGAGATGCAAACGTGCATCCATGCTTTTATCAATCAGTAGGCTTTTTTGGCATATATGTTATGTTCTTTGTTGTATGATGAAGAACTTTTTGCATCCATGGAACCTATAGGTTGCAAAAAAGATTTCTCTTGAGATTATTAGTTCTTCACGCTAAGAAAAGAATTGTTCTTTTGTGATCTGTTCACTGAAAGGTTCATTAGTTAACCAATGCTTTTTCTATGGCATCACTTTCAAAAACCCCCTTTGGCTTTATTATTAGCAAAGAGTGTAGAGTATAGGGGAAAATGGTTAGTAAAATAAAAGTTAAAAAACAAATGTTTGGAGCATATACCAAAGTGGCTTCTGAAAAGTAATGTAATTTCGGGCTGGTAGAAGAAGAACTGCAGATGATAATTAAAGCATGTCATTGTTATTACATGTTAACTCTTTCTATGATTGTGTGGTTGGAGAGCAAGGCAATCACCTGTTACATCACCTGTCACCTGTTTCAAAAGCACACCCTAAAGGATGCAATACAAGTCCTGATATTTAGCCCACTGTCATTTCAGTCACTATATTTACAAGTGCTGCTCAAGGCTGCTGTGAGTTAAGGTGGCTTTCATACCGGAGGAACGTTAAAGGTGGCTTTCATACCGGAGGAACGTTAACTATTGCCAGAAGTACCTGCTTTTTAGTGTGTTCACACTGCAGAAACTGGGAACGATTTTAATTATAGGAAAGCCTTTTGGGGGACTGAATTAGCTTCTAATTCAGAGTAGGGTCTAACCTAGCCCAATAATTACCAGTGACACAAGTGTATGTCCATTGGTCGAATACATACGGCACCATAAGAAAACTTGCCCCCTACATTTTTAAAGAGCAGATCATATGGATTTTTTAAAGTGACCTAATATTATGTTGGAGTCCCCTACAACAGGTTTAAATGCATCTAAGTTCAGAAAACATTGTAATTTTCTCAGAATATACATTTATACATAGAGTCATTTGTCAATGATTTTGAAACGGTTCATTTGAATCAGCTTTGAGCGTAATGTCTGTAAACCCCTCCCTTCCATAAGCCTACTCTGCTCTGATTGGTCAGCTAGCCAAGCCTGTTGGGATTGGCACAGAGAGGAGTACTTGAGAAAGTTAGCGATCGCTACCTTCTGACTAAGATTGACTAAAATAATCATATAAAAACATTTTGTTTAACACTTATGCAAGCAAATCGTGCCCACAGCTAAAGTTTAGCTGCTAAACTGTAAACACATAACAAAACAATAATGGTGGATAAGTTAGCCAAGTGCTAACGTGACTAATTACATTTACAATTACAATTACATACTAGTTACATTCTTTATTATTAAAAAAAGTAATTAGATCAACGACAGTCTACATTAGTCGACACACATAGGAAATAGTGGGTTCACAGCGAATTATCAGAACTATTTCAGTAAGACAGTAATATCGTGGTTTACCTGGAAACCTAAAGATGCACTAGGTATACATCACATATCAGCACAAAAAACTAGATATTTTGAGCACTTACTTGAAAATGTACACATAACGTATCAATCGTACTTACAGGTTGTGATTCGGAGATGCTTGTTAGTCCAAATAAAGAAGATTAGAAGCCAAAGAAGATAGAAGTAGTCCTTAGTAAAATGACGAGCACACAACAAAAGGTTCAAATTGTATTGCTGTGGTATCGTGGAAAAAAACAACAACTGATTCTTCACATCGTCATCGTTCAGCAATGAAAACAAAACAAACTTGCTTTTACAGCACAGAACACAGCGTCTTCTGGACGTGATGTAAACGCACACTAACTAGCGAAAGTGTTTGTGGCCAGGTCAGACTGTTCATATTCCACGGGCAGGCGGGGATTATGCAAATGTGTTACCTAGTGACGTAGATCGGTAACAGGCAGAAGATTCGAAAATATGACGACTCGTTAAGGCGATTCTGAGTCGACTCTTTGCAAACTCTTTACATTGAAGGATAGCTACGTTACAAACTGCAAAAAAGATATTTTTCGAAAACCCACATGACCTGCTCTTTAAAAAGTAGTTTAAATACACAGTTTACATATAATTACTCCACAAACTAACTTCTCAAACATGGGAAACTGCGATAGATGGACCGATGCCGAAATCCAGGCACTTTTCCACCTTACAGTTGTTGAATGCCGTGCTTCAATCACGTTGTTGGCCGGCTCAGTCACTTCAGAGTTCCTACTGGCAGTGTGAATGCACACAGGAAAATGGCCTTAGGGAAAAATGTAGTCCTTGTGAGACCACCCTGCTGGCTAGTTTTTTGAGTTTCTAAAACTACCTGATGCGAAAGCCATTGTAAAGAGTGCAATTGATTTCAGTCACCAGATCATATTTGAGCTATTCCTTTCTGCTTTTATATGTACAGGACAATTTGAGAGTCACATAGTTGTCAGTCCCAAAGGGGTTTGATGAATGACTGCTGTGTTTTTATTATTGACTGTCCACTGCATAATTATCTCTCCACTTATGCACACCTATTATGTAATATCCACAGGGCACACACCCGCAGAAATAATAGAATTCAATAATTACTTGTCTTATGCATGTATGTGGTTCATCCTAAAATTGAGAGTTGTGGGTTGTTGATTTTTTAACATTTAGATTCATCTTTAGGCAAAGTTTTAATCCATTTTAGACCATCATCACGTTCATGAATAATTTTCCTTTTGCTTTATTTTTACTTTTATTAAGCAACAGTTACTGAAAGTTTTAAGGGGAAGGAACAGAGAAAATACTTGTGCTGAAATTTAGGAAGTAGATACACTACCGTTCAAAAGTTTGAGGTCTGTTTTTTTAAAATGTTTTTGGAAAAAAAAAAAAAAAAAAAAAAAAGTTCACCAAGGCTGCATTTATTTGATCTGTATACAGTAAAGACAGTAAAATAGTAACATTGCTAAATATTATTACAATTTAGAGTGTTTTCAATTAGAATATTTTTTTAAAATGTGATACATTATTTTCAGGATTCTTTGAGGAATCAAAAGTTCAACAGAACCCCATTTATTTGAAATACAAATCTTTTGTAATGTTATTAACATCTTTAATGCATCCTTGCTAAATAAGAGTATTAATAATAATCGTACTGACCCCAAACTTCAGAAGGGTGGTGTTTGTAAGGTAACTTAGTTACTAAGGTAAATAAGTTTCGACGGACAAGGTTGTAGTGATGTGGATTGTATTTAGGTTTCTAGGGATCTTCATTTCAATGTCATGTTTGTGAAATGAGCATTTATAAGAAATGTTTGTGGCTGGAGGAGGGGCAGCAGATGTCAAAGTTCAGGGCAGAGTCCTGATTAGCTTATCTGACTCTCAGGTTCATACACCGGTCAGTTTACGTAAACTGCAGATGACCCAATGAAGCTACTTCGAATCTGTCTGTCTCTGTCTGTCTGTCGGTCAGTCTGTCAGTCTGTCAGTCAGGGCAATTTTCTCTGCTCTTGTTTCATTTCTGTATGCATCAGTGTGCATGTGGCCAATGTTTTAGATCTGTTCCAGTTGACTTGAATGGGTAAATCTTTCCTGACTGCTCACTGTCCACCATGCTGTGTTTGTTTGCTTCTACCTCTCTCAGTCTTTCTGTTTTCTCCCTGAGAATAAATCACTGATAGAGAGGCCATAAAACTAGTGCCGAGAGCTGAGAGAAGAGTGTTTCTGTCCTGCTTAAGCCAGTTACAGGCTTACCGAACAGAAAAAGAGAATAAAAGACAGTGAGAGACAGATGTTAGTTATTCATCTGAGAGCATTAAAAAGGTAAAACACCCCATTAAGCTGCAGCTTAGAGCTCAGTATAATTATCATGTATAAACAATATAATATGCATACTCCAGTATTTTAGTTTTGTGTGATAGACAGATTCAAAGTTGTTATTCACGATAATTTTCCACTCCAGTGGGCTGGAGTAGGACTCATAAACGCAAATCATTTAAGAATAAAAGAGTCATTTGGACATTTGAAACAGTTCAAAACGATTAACTGAAAAGATCCAACACAACCCATACGGCAAAAGAAATATATTTTCTTTTGCTAAAAAGTTGATAAAATATTTCAAAATATAATTATGTAAATATATTTTCTACCAATATATTTTTTGGCCATTTTTATAAAAAATAAAATTAAAAATATAAATATATTTTTTAAAGCATTTTGCCCTTCATATATTTAAATCCAATACATGTCACATTTGAAGAAAAGCCTTTTAACACATGTGAACATATAACACATTTGAATAAAAAGCAGCCAGGAACATACTAACATAGATATAATGTAAACATTATTAAATCATTGTATATCTATTTTTGATGTAGGCTATTCTATCCACATTTGCATTAAATTCAGAATACTGTAAGATTGGAAAATACATTTTAAAATACATTTTGGTATGTGAAGTTTGAAACTAAATATATTTTTAGTTTCAGAAATATATTTAATTGAGCTTCACAGATTACAACATATACTGTATTTAGCATATATTTTAAAAATATTTTGGCCAGAATTTTTTTTTTCACATGCGACAAGAATGAGTTGTTTATGAATTGAAGATCACAACATCTCTGATATTATTTAAATGTATTTTTATTTTAGTTTTAGGGTGTATTCACACCAGGAAAGTCCCCTAGTTCACTTGCTTTGGTCCGCTTGTTTGGTGCGGTTCGCTTTCACACTGCCCTTTTAGCAAGCGAACCAGAAATTGTAAACAAAACTACACATGTGCTAAGGTCATCCATTCATTGGTTCATCCATTCAACCGTACCGGAGTTCGTTTGGAAGCGGACCGAGACCACCTCTTCAGCTGGGTCTCGGTACGGTTGTTTGGTGCGCACCCGAGTGCGATTGCTGTATTCACACCTGCCCAAAAGATCCGCACCAAAGGGGGAAACGAACTTGAGTTCGATTCAATCGAACCAAACACCCTTAGTTTTTAGTTCCAGTTTTATGTATTATTTATTACCAGATAGCAATTTTAGTGCTTCAATTTAAAAGTAATCTAATAAAAAAGCTTTGATAAAATCAACTTTTATGTTCATCATCAAGGTCAGACCCTGATGTTTGGTTTGAATGTTTCAATTCAAGCCTTAAAGTGTTTAATGGAGTAATAACTTTATATAATGGTACCAAACCAGTTCATTAGAAGGGGGTGACCTTGCTATGAATGTTTACTGTATTCATGTACCGTGGTATTTACATTAATGTTGAAGAATAAGAGGCAAGGACAGTGAGCTTTTGAGAGAAGTGTTGATGTCTTATTCACTAGCCTTGTAAACGTACATATTTGTGCAAAAAACCTTATTGTGAACTTTCACACCAAAGTCATGATCAATTTGTTTGCATTAAAATTTGTTAAAATAATTACAATTCTAAATAATTTTTTTAATAAAAAGTAAATAACATTTTTTTTCTAAAATTGATCAGATTTAAACAATGAAATCTAAAACTGACTGATGTGGATTAGATTTTAAACTGGATAAATGGGATTAGAATGTAACAAATTTGTGTGTGTACAATCTTGCTGTGAATCCAGCAGACATTGTCTCACATTCTGCTTTGTGTTTTTTGGATCCTGTGGCACAAGCGTCTAGAAAGGGTCACAGTGTTTGCCGTTTGGATCGTGGAATTGTGGAAGGCCTTCAGGAGATTAATTTACCGCAAGACAATCTTACAACCGCACTGAGGATGATAATGAAAGCGGTACATGATCCATAAGATTTTGTGATTAGCGCTAGCTGCCCAGACGTGTTGCTGGTCTTTTAATCTGCCACCAGACATCAGCAGATTAATTGTAATACCCATATGACAAGACCTTCTTCACTTCTAATGATCTCTTCACACTTTTGTGTCCTTAGATGTTAAAGTACAAAATAAAACGGTCTAGGCCTCAGTGGGTATTAAAGTTGAATGGTTGTGAATGTTTAGTACAGAGACTCTAATATGATGCAGTGTAAAACATGTATGATATAACCAGACACAGTCTTGACAGATACCTCATGGCAAATTTAATGTCCCCAGGGCTGGGGAGTAACGAAATACATTACAAATACGTTACGTCCCACTTTGCAGAGAAAAAAGTTTTCTGATGAGAGTGTGTGCTCAGGGACTTTTTGGAGCACACGCTTTTTGAGGAGATATAAACACTGGTTTGAAATGCATTTAATATGCGGATTAAATGTATGACAGTCATATTTCTAGTTTAGCTTGTTGTGCTTAGCACTTGGCTTCGCTAATGGTAGGAAATGTTATATCTGCAAAAAAAAAAAAAACCAACAACAACAACATTGAAATCTGCGGTGTGCCATTTGCCGCTCCGTTTGGATTGGATGCTGTTATTGTGTAAAAGGCACCAAAAGCAGATAATGCTTTGAAATGCATCAACTTTCTTTTGATTATATGTATGTACATGGTCCGCTTAAGGGCTCTTTTAGTCCTCTTATCCCAAGCTCATAAAATGCGTTTTGTTTAATCCCCTTCTACATATTTTTCTGTCCCTTTCTGCCTCTCTTCTGTTATCTCTCTCTTTAGGCTTGCTGTAAACAGGTCAACACTAGAGTGCTGTCCTGTGCGGCGACAGCCAATCAATTCTTTGTTGGTACTGGCGACTGTGCGGCTCAGCCAATCAGCTCTCTCGCACTGACATCCTCCTGCACAGACTGTGATTGGCTGGAAGATGGACTAAACTCTGTGTTGAGAAGTGGTCTCAGTGCTCTGTCTTATTTAGATTAAATGTGCAAATTAAAAATTAATGTTAAGGCATGAGAAGGAGAAAGTGCCTGCAGTATCAAACATCAATGATTTATCATAGTAAAGTATCTCGTGTCTCACGGCGAGAGCAGAATTTAATTTGTTTTCCAGTGGTGAGGACTAGAGAATGATATGGATGCACAAAACCTACAGGAGAATTTAGTGGTGGCATGAGAACAGGTGTGTGTGTTTGTGTGTGTAAGTGCTCACTGTGTTTGCATATGTGTACATTTGCACCTGTTCCTATAGCTCTTTCAAATAGGCTACAACCATACTATGTTACATTGCATAATACATAGAGAGTATCACCCACCAATTAAAAATGTAATGCTCTCTAGGTCTTGGCGCAGTCTGGAGAACTGAAGAGACACATTTCATTTTTGATGCTCGCAGGTGTGCATATGCTAAACTGTTGGTGTCTAAATGTCCAAAATGCTTATATTTTTTATGATTTAATTCAGTATGTTAAATTACAAATCATAAGCATAATTCTTTAAGGGGAAAAAGTTGAAAATGTAAACTGGAAAATGAATTTCATTTCAGACTTATTTTGCTTTAGGGAAGAATCCGAAATATTTCCTATTCATCACAACTCTTACATCATCAAACAGCTTTGTTCTTTCTGATTTAAAATTTTCAAAAAACGTGTTTTTATTGAAATAAATTAGTAACAACTCCAGATTTTCTCTATGATTTTAGACTTTTAGATCCCACTCTATATCTGATAATTGTAGACACACACAAAAAAATATGGTAACACATCCTTAAAGGGTGCAAAATAAAACTTGTTTTTAGAAAACATGTCTTGAATCCCTTGCGACTTTAAATAATTAAATAATTTTGTGGTAAGGCTTTTTAATGTTTTTGAAGGCACTAATGTTTAACAAGGCTGCATTTATTTGTTACATTTATTAAATAAACAGTAATCATGTGACATATTATTACAATTTAAATTGTATTTTATTCCTGTGATGCAAAGCTGATTTGTTGAAATTATTATTTTGAAGTGCAGATTCTTACCAAAAGTCAGTGGTGTTACATAAGGACAGTATGCTTGCTCTAATAATTTTCACTCTCTGATGTCCCTGCCCTTAGTTTTGATTACATATTTTTTTTTCATTACAGCTGACCTTAGAATTGCTTTCAGGAGCACTGTGGAGTTCACTTTTACTTGTATTTTTCTCTGGTAATAGAGTAAATGATTTGCTTGTATGTGTGTGGGTTGTGTGTATATATTGGTACTCTAAATTGCATGCTGTGCACACAAATACACAAAAAGGGGTCTGGCTAGTCATCATTTGCCCTTATTGTATGTTTGTATGCTTCAGCAGATCATACAGGTCATGCTATTGATTAATTCCTCGGACGTCATAGCAACTAGCCTTGCTGTTTACACTATAACAGTGGAGAGGTGTTAAGCGAAGTGAAGATGTGCTACTGTGTACACTTCCTCATTGCTTACTCTAACTGCAGCCCACAAATACCTAATGCTGAACAGACTGTTAATTCTCACTAAGGCTAATGCTAGCTCTTCCTGAATGTTAGCATTTGGGAGCATTAGCTGAGATTACCTGGGATACATGTATTGTAGCCTAAGCTAATGCTTTAGAAGATAATCAGCATGAAGGAAATCACGTGACTAATGTGAACGTTGATTCACCTGCCTTTGCTGTCACAACAGTCTTACATCGTTTGCCTAACAAAATAACCTCTGCTCTTTGGCATCATAACAGTCAGACCAATGACCAGGTCATCTGCAGTACGTCACTCAAGCGCTTCATCCAATATATTTTTGAAAGAATTTACAATTAAAATATTTACATTTTACATTTATGGATTTAGCAGACGCTTTTCTCCAAGCGACTTACAAAAGAACAAAGCAATTTGTCAAAGAGCCAACAATCACTGAAAGGCTGGCTGCACACTAGACGATTTTAAGGGCGATTTTAAGCCCGATTTGAACCTCCGAACGAATTGGGTGTGGCCCAATTTGAGGCTTGTCACAAACATTTTTTTGTCCAAAAAATCCTCTATTGTGTGGTGTTATTACGATTATTTAACTGCTTCCAATCGAGACGGAGCATCCACAAACTCCAATCGTAAATATCAAACATTTGATATTTACGACTCTTGATCGGGCTGCCTCTGACATGATACCCGCGATAGCCAATGAGAGCGAGCAAGCGTCACCTACCGGATGTTGCGTGCTTCTACAGCTGAAACTTGGCAGCCACAAACATGCCATGAAAGCAGAGTACATCACCCATATTCTTTTTATACTTTGTTTTTCACTTTGAAACAGAACGCTCAGCAGGGGAGCCAGCTGACAGCGTCGATTGTTATTCATTTGTTTTTCTTCTTTAGTCACTTTTGATCTCACAAGTCTCCGTGAGATCACGTGTCACTGTGAAATCGTTCCTACAGTCAACAACTGTGTGGTCTCGCGGTCTGGTCGAATCGTCTAGTGTGTGCATGTTCAGAGGATTATAAGGCTAAAAATCGGTTGAACTGTCTTCATGTCTGTGGTCTCTCATGGTTTTAAAATCGGTTAAGATTAGAAAATCGTCTAGTGTGTGGCCACTATGGCGAGTTCACACTGCACGATTTTAGCTCAGATTTTCACTTGCTGACAGGTTTTGCGAAATCGCCAGCAAATGCCCGAAATCTGAGGCAAATCGGTGCTTGTTCACCGAGCGACAATCGCACAGTGTGAATTATGAAAGACGCGATCTGAGAGAATCGCCGACGCCCATGAAATATTTGGCAGGCTAAATATCTGGACCTGTCGGCAGTTCTGACTGAAGAGTACATCGGCGGTGACCTACAGCCAGAGAGCAAGATGCAGAGCAGTGGGAAGCTCGGGGAGGAGTTATATGAAATATAGTTTGCGGACCAGACAGAGTTGTCTGCGATTCTTCCTTTTGTGGAGTCATACAGTGTGTAACCTCCTGTCGCAAATCCATCGTGCAATGTGAACACAGCAGCAACTGAACACCAGATAGTCCTGCAGTGGGAAAACAATGGTGATCCGACGACTTTGAAAATCATGCAGTGTGAACTTGGCATTAGGGCTGCAAGATTTTCACACTGAAACTCCAAATAAGCCCCGCAGAAGAAAGGTAATGCACCAGGCAGTGGTGTAGTGGCCTCAAAGCCTCTATCAGTCGGCTTTGCGTTTACCCACTTCTAAATCCACTCTGATGTGCATCATTCATTACTGTAAATTAGCCAAAATCATGACAGTCCACCATGAGTAGCTAATCAAATAGCATGTGAATAAATGCAAATATTCCCTAAACACACCCAGTAAAGACAGTGATGCAGTCAGGATGCACCGGCTTCCCTTTAAATTTGATTGATGATTGCGCCCGCGCCCCCGCCTCTCATGAATGCAAGCGGAATCGGTCTGGGGCGTGAGTGCATGTCAGGGAGGCGCGCAGAGTAGTAAAACAATATTTAATTATTGACTACTAATTTGAATCAGTACATTATAACAAAAACAATACCTTAAAAATGAAAAGCAGCATGTTTTTGCGATCAGATTTTTTGAAAACCGGTAAACTTTTCAGTCCAAGGATCCAGTAAACGAATGCCTTCAAACAGTAGCCTAAGTTCAAAACAGCTACAGAGAAAACCCAACCAATTTCATTAAAGATTGCTTAGAATCACATCTAGAATTATGATTTTCAGTGTGTATTTGTCTTAAAAGAACGAGTGTTTTATAATGGACGCTGCTGAAGCCTGAAAGTGTTTTAGATTCTGAATGGATCCGTATAGTAGCCTGTACAGTTATGTCAAGGCAGTATGTTTAGTGATCTTTTGGCGTCTTCTTGGGGTCCTGTTTGATATCGCAGCTTGACTAGTGCTTAATTGTATTAAAGTGCCCCTATTATGGATTTTTGAAAATTACCTTTCATGCAGTGTGTAACACAGCTCTAAGGCCTTGTCCACACGAACGCGGTTATTTTCAAAACTGCAGCTTTTTCTACGCGGTTTGGCCATTCGTCCACATTTTTGAAAACTCCTGCCAGGGTGAAGATTTTCAAAAACTCCGGTTGCTATCGTGTAGACAGCGAAACCGGAGTTTTTGGCTTGTGACGTCGGAACCTGCGCTGTTATCTCCGCCTACTGGAAACTTTTTCAGGCTTCTGATTGGCCAATATCACCACCTGTTGGTTTGGCATGCTCTTGACAGTGCGTCAAAGTATGCGTTTGCGTTTTCATGTGAACGGAGATTTTTTTTATAAATGGAAGAAGGAAAAACTTTGTTTATAAAAATACCCGTGTACGTGTGGACATGGCCTAAGTGAATGAAAACATCCTGCAAAGGATCTGAAAAGTGCACCATGTATAAAGTTATTGTCTCTCAAAAAAAGAGTAGTTTTTAAAATGAGTCCCAAGCATTTTCATGTTGGCGTCAACATGAAACATTAGCATATTGCCCGCCCACTTGTTGGTCTTTTCGCGTTGGTCTGAATGAAAATGCAAATTCATTCTTTGCCACTAGGTGCCCCTTTTAGAGCAGCAAAAATAGCAGTTTCCCTGGTAATGCTGTACACAAAGCAGCACTGCGTTCGCTAAAGGGTTTATCAGGCATTACAGTCATGAAATGAAAATGAGACCAACTGGATCACCGCAGATTAGCGTCACGCAAAGGATGGGTTTGTTTATAATATGATATATATATATATATATATTGAAGACCCTGATAGTTTAGGTGACCATCAGACTGCGGTATTTTGGAGTGCTGTTCTATTGATGGACACATTTCTGCAGGATTAGTCCTAATCTGCTCCTGGTGTGTTGACACGGAGGTAGATGGAGGTAATGCTGGTGCCGTTTGTTAGTTATTTGACACAGTGACTGGCTTACTGAACTATTCAAAAAGGATAAGCAGACATGAGACAATCTCTGTACTTTAACTAGTAACTGTAAACCCTGCTGGGACCCAGTAACCTGGAGTGTGTGTGTGTGTGTGTGTGTTTGTGTGTGTGTGTACGGGTCTGTAAGAAGAAGATATGTGATCCGGTGACGAAGCAAGACAGTGTGGGTAACTGAGAATCAGCAGCTATTTTGACCCCTGGCACATCACAGACTTCTAAAGTTTAAAGTTCATTGTCAAAAATGCCTGTGTGTTTATCTGAAGCGGTGTGAAGAGAATGAAGGAAACAGTAAAGAAAAACACTCATCGTGTATCCAAATCCAATGAAGAATAGAGTCACATGCTTGTCCATAATGAAGTAGGAGGTCAAAGCAGGTTAGAGAATCATTTTCAGCTTGACCTGCACAGACATAGTGCTACAGATAGCAGATCATTATTCTCTTAGTGTGTCTACCTGTTCATGCACTTAGAAAGTATCCAAAAAGTGTAGGAAATGTGTACAAGAATGCCTTATTTCTCTTAGATGAGGCAGGTGTACGAGGGATGCATCTGTCTGAAGAAAAGACACACAACACTTCTCAGGGACGGTAGCAATCTTTTATAAGAATAGATCTTTGGTCCTTCTGCTCTTTGTTAGTCTTATTGTGGCTATAAAACAGTCTCAGGTGCTTCTGTTTGATTATAATCAGTGTTATCTCACTTCCTGTCTTCACCAGTTGTGTGTGTGTAAAGAAGATACAGGGTGCGCTCCATTTAGAGCAATGCATTCGCTCTGAGGGCTTCATCCTCTACAGTGAGAGGTTCAGAGGGTTGAAAGGTGCAGGAGTCAGAAATACCAGTCAGTCAGAACGCATCTTTATGTCATCTGTTGCGTCAAGATAAAAAAGTCGCTGTTATTGTTGCACAAAGGTTGATGCTAATGAGCTACTTGTAACTACTTGTTATCTTGAAATCTCTATTCATGATTTGGACTCACTAATAACCACTTTTAAAATACCTAAAAAGGGATAGTTAACCCTAAAATAAAAATGATGTCACTGAGCATGTTTACATGCTTAGGAATAACAAGTTATTTTAGTTTGCATAGAGTCCAATGACCCAGCAAAAAAGGAAACCGTGTTTACTAGACTTTAGTAAAAAACAGGTAGTGACATCAAAACATAACGTTTGTGTATCTGACTGATAAAGCATTAAAAACCCCAGCGTATCAGTGGTTAGCTTGAACAAATGCAGTTACGGATGCAGTATATTGACTGTAGCGTTTCTACTTCAGCTGCATGAGATAAGAACACATTTTTATCATTTCTTGGGTCTAAGAGTAGGAGTGTGCAGTATATTTCTTTTCTCATACCGCAAAACGCTTGCTCTGACTGGATGGGCTTAAAGCTTCAATGAGGACACTTTATTGTGACATAACTAGACCTTTATGACATTTATACATTTACCCTGAAAAAGGCGTAAGGCATTTACACGACCACATGCACTGACATTTTTATTCTGCAGAACACAAAAGATATTTTGAAGAATGTTGAATGTTGAAGAAGATATTCTGAGAAATGTTTTAGGGTTTTTTTGCCAATACATTGGTCAGTGGTCACCAAAACGGTTTGGTTACCAAAATTATTCAAAATGTTAGTAACACTTTACAGTAAGGTCCCATTAGTTAACACATTGACTAACATTAACAAATGTATTACTCATTGTTAGTTAAAAAAAAAAATGCAACTGCTGTTAGTTCCTGTTAGTTCAGGTCCAATAAATAATATAAACAAATGCAACTTTTGATTTAATAATGCAATTAACATTTACTAAGATTAATAAATGCTTTATGAGATTTTTCACTGTTCATGTTAACTAATGAGTTAACTAATGTTAACAAATGGAACCTTATTGTAAAGTGTTAAAATATCTTTTTGTGTGTGTCACAGAAGAAAGAGAGAAGGCCATCCAGGTTTAGAACAAAATGATGGAGAGTTAATAATGACAGACTTTTTATTTTTGGGTGAACTATCCCTTTTTTGTTTATTAGTAATGGATCAAATCATTTGTTTTGGAAGAGCATTGAAGTAGTTGTTTTAGAACAGCACTACAACATTAAAGTGCCCTTTGCACAGAATATATCATTTATGCCCTTTGGATCACATTAACAGATGGAGATCAGCATGCATGTTGCTTTTGTAATTACAAGTGTGTTTATAATGGCCAGATGTTGTGTGTTTGAAAACAGCCAATATTCAGATGGATTCTAAATCAACAGAGATTAGATCAGTGAAAGTGCTCTCTAGAGTCACTGGTACTCAGTCAAACCTGAATAACCAGTGCTGCATGCGTGTGGGTTTATAATAATAGGGGTATGTTTATTTATTTTCTACTGTTATGTGTGCTTGGTATTTTGTGTGATATTTTTTTTGTTGTTGATTTCACACCAGATTAAGTTCTGAAGGGGCACTCACATTATGTTTTTTCAGTGAAACCCATGTAGAACTGTCAGAAAAAAACCTGAATAACTGGTGCTGGGAGTTTTATCTTTGTATCTGTGCTTACTGTATGTGTGTGCAAGCATTTGTGCGTTTGAAAACAAGAAAAACTGTTTGGTGTAATCGTTTTGTGTAATTGGGGCAGTAGGTGGGGCAGTCGTGGCCTAATGGATAGAGACTCGGACTTGGCCACACGTCCTTTCCTTTCCTTTTCCTTTCCTAATTGCTGAGTTTTATTGATTCCTTGTCAGAATGTTATTGAGTTTTTGCTCTTAATATTGTAATCAGAATAACCTGTGCTACTATATTGTACCCAGTGACTGTTATATGGAAGTAGTCAATTACAACTCCGGAGAGACTTAATTATAGCTTAAAGTGCGTGCGTGCGTGTGTGTGTGCGCGTATTCACTTTAATGAATCGCTATAAATCTAAAGTGATTTATCAGAAATGTGCATTTAGCCGGCAGAGGTATGTAATGAGGTGCAGAGAGTGTAAAATACTGTGCATTTACTGGTAATAGATTGAGGGTCTGGTGACCTCTGCATAAGATTGTTCTTGAATTACTGTCTGTTCAGGGCTCCAGGCAGGAGACCAGACAACATTGTTCATTAGTCTTAATTAGGTCTTTTTTTTGTTAGCTCTGCCTCCTCTCTGGCATTTTACCCTCACGGGTCCTTGTTAACACGCTTGTGTATGTGTGAGAGAGTAAAGATGTAAAGGATCATCGTCCTCGTTGGCTAATTTGTGTAAGCATGTGAAGTTTAGTAGGCTTTGTATACGTGGGATCATGTCCTATGGGCCCTTGTTACTCTCACATCCTATGGGCCCTTTTCAGTGCACCTGAAAGTCACCTAAAAGTCAATGTATTCTCTTGTGTGTGTGTGTATTTCTTGGTAATGCCTCCAGTCCACTGTTGGTACATAAATGGATCCACTGGTCACAGTTGGATGAATATTTGCAAAATGTACATTACTTTGGGGTTGCCTTCTTGTTTAATCATATTACGTGTTTAATGCAGGTAAAAGGTCATTAATTCATCAAAGTCTGTCAGCTGTCAGTGCCGGTACAGTGAATCACTGCTAACTTGTGCAGTTTCATTATATCTCAGAAGTTCAGCCAATTTCTGTGGAACAGTGTCACATCTATCAGTGTTTGAGGCATCATTTTTATCATCATTTAACCTCACTGACCTTGGCCCTGAATGACTCTGGCAGTGAGGATGCGTAGAGGGATACACAGGCCTGGTCATAAGTCAGAATCCCGCCTCTTATGCTCAACAGGCTGCATTTATCTGAGCAAAAAATAAAGTTAAAACAGTAATATTGTAGAATATTACTACAATTTAATAGAACTGTTTTCTATTTTGATTTGTTTTAAAATAAAATGTATTTCTGTGATGGCTGAATTTACAGCATCATTACTCCAGTCTTGTCACATGATCCCTCAGAATAATTCTGAAATGCTGATTTGGTTCTCATGAATCATTTCTTATTATTATCCACATTGAACAGTTGCTGATTAATATTTTTGTAAAAACCATGATACATTTTTACACCTGGCGAGGTGCGCCGGGTCTTCCGGAAGCAGAAAAGGAAAAAAGCACCAGGCCCAGACGGTGTCACACCAGCCTGTCTGAAATCCTGTGCTGACCAGCTGGCCCCCATCTTCACAAAGATCTTCAACAGATCACTGGAACTGTGCGAAGTCCCTTCATGCTTCAAACGCTCCACCATCATCCCCATCCCAAAGAAATCCAAAATTACAGGACTAAATGACTACAGGCCTGTGGCTCTGACATCTGTGGTCATGAAGTCATTTGAAAAACTGGTGCTGGCCCACCTGAAGGACATCACTGGACCCTCGATGGATCCTCTTCAGTTTGCCTACAGAGCAAACAGGTCTGTGGATGATGCAGTCAACATGGGACTGCATTATGTTCTGCAACATCTAGACAGACCAGGGGCTTACGTGAGGATCCTGTTTGTGGACTTCAGCTCAGCCTTTAACACTATCATTCCAAACCTCCTCCTGTCCAAACTAACTCAGCTCTCCGTGCCCACCTCCGTCTGTCAGTGGATCAACAGCTTCCTGACAGACAGGCAGAAGCTAGTGAGGCTGGGAAAATACACATTGAGCACCCGTACTATCAGCACTGGAGCTCCTCAAGGCTGCATTCTCACCCCACTGCTCTTCTCCCTATACACCAATGACTGCACATCTAAAGACCCCTCTGTCAAGCTCCTAAAGTTTGCAGATGACACCACAGTCATAGGCCTCATTCAGGACGGTGACGAGTCTGCTTACAGAAAGGAGGTTAAGGAGCTGGCTGTCTGGTGCAGTCTTAACAACCTGGAGCTGAACATGCTCAAAACAGTGGAGATGATCGTGGACGTCAGTAGAAACCCCCCTGCACTGCTCCCACTCACCATCATGGACAGCACTGTAACGACAGTGGAGTCATTCAGATTCCTGGGCACCACCATCTCCCAGGACCTGAAGTGGGACATTCACATAGACTCCATTGTGAAAAAGTCCCAGCAGAGGAAGCTGAGGAAGTTCAACCTGCCACAGGAGCTGCTGGAACAGTTCTACTCTGCCATCATTGAATCCGTCCTCTGCACTTCAAAAACTGTCTGGTTCAGCTCAGCTACCAAATCTGACCTCAGAAGACTACAGAGTTCGGACTGCTGAGCAAATCATTGGTACAACCTTCTCCACTCTCCAAGAATTGTACTCATCCAGAGTGAGCAAAAGGGCTGGCAAAATCACTCTGGACCCCTCACATCCAGCACACTCCTTCTTTGAACTGTTGCCGTTTGGTCGACGCTACAGAGCCCTGAGCACCAGAACGGCCAGGCACAGAAACAGTTTTTTCCCTCAGGCAATCCATCTCATGAACACTTGACAATAATTGTGGAACACACAACACTATTATATACTTACTTATCTAACACACATACTTAGTTTACATTTCGAATTTGCACATAATATACATACAAAACTATCTACTGTAATATACCTGTACATACAATTGTCAATTTGTATATTGTTATTCCTTATTACTTGTTCTTTTTAATTCTTCTTTTATTATCTGTGTTTTTTGTTCTGTCACTGTCATTCTGTTGTGCTGCGGAAGCTTCTGTCATGAAAACAAATTCCTCGTATGTGTAAACATACCTGTCAATAAAGCTCATTCTGATTCTGATTCTGATTCTGATTTTTTAGGATTCTTTGATGAATAGAATGTGTGGCGGAATCATTTGGTTCGATACTGAAAATTGATTGTAATTGTATTCAAATATCAAAAAAGAATACCTTTGTTATTTAAATCTGGAGATTTTTTAAAATCATAAAACCGAAGTAGAGACTGATCTTTTCTTCCTTATTGTTTTGTAAATCTGAGTGTAACAGATTATTGAAAAAAATCGCTTGGTGACTGGATTTTGAGATGTGGCCATTGCAGTCAAAAGTGGAGACAGAGGAATATGAGCTTTCATGAGCGCTGTTTAAGTACAGTAGACAGAATGATTGGAGAAGTCCTGCAAACAGTACAGAGAGAATTCTGTTGTTTTCACTGAAAGAACCAGTTATGCAATTTTGGTGAAACATTATAAGGTCAAAAACAATTTAAAAAAATGCCACATATGGATGAATGGATTGTGGACAATAATATACATGTGGAAAATAGATGGAGTATGGATTTCCATTTCATGTCGACTTTAGTATACAATCAAAGGCTTGATTTTAGTGGACTTAAATGATTAAAAATGGGCATGTAATATATTTCCATGGAAAAAGAAATGTTTTTTTTCTGATAAACATGGGATTTGAGTATATTCAGACTGTGGTTTCCTGGCCATGTAACCTCTTCACTCTGAATCCCAGCTGAGATAAAAAAAAAAAAAAGAGAGGAAATGGGGATTATACTCATTTTTTTTCAGATCAGGCTTTTTGCAGCATAATTGTGAGTTTTCAAGTTGTTTTGCAAACCAGGCCTACCAGAGGGCCTTATTGAAATTCAATAGACTGTGAAAATGACATCTATGAGGAGATGGGGCCCTTGTGAGCCAGCCCTTTCCAAAATGATTTGTATTGGTGTGACTGCATTTGTGTGTGTGAGTATTCATATGTGTATGTGTGCACTAGCGTTCTCAAGCACTGAACAGTGAACTCTCTTTATATGTGAGATGGGTAAAATGGAAAATAAATAGAGGTTTATTCCCATTCACTTACATTCCTTTCATAGAGACATATGTTCTCTTTTGAATATGTTTCTTTGCAGGTAGTCTATATGCTGTTTAAAATTATGTAAGTGAAGCATGTAGAGACTGACTGACAACCAAACATTGCTTTGCAAAATGCTGTCAGTGTGTATTACTGCTACGGTATAAAAACATTTATATAAAAATATTTATAAAAATTAAAAAAATTATTGTTAACCTCATTTTGTGTTTAGTTTTTGCTTGTGTGCATTTTGAGTAGGCATGGGTTATGATAATCATATAAATGACACTGACTAGTCAGTTAGTCGACCATCATGACTACTCAAACACACATACACAGAAAAATAGACACAACCTGTTCTAAGTCAGAAGACCAAACTACTAAAAATTTTCTTAAAAATTCATGTAACACAGTCTGAGGATGAAAAAACAAATCATGTTCATTATCTGCATATACTAAAAGAGTTGGACAGTCTTTTAGCACAAGAACCTCAGCTGTCTCTCTCTCTGTGTTTCCAGAGGCTGTGTGTGTGTCTGTGTCTGTGTGTGTGTGTCGCTGGCCCCTCTGCTTTTTGGTTATATAAGAAGATTAACACACTGTTCCCTCCCTCTCCTGTGGCACACACACATACACACACGCACTCACACTAATCACTCATGCACACGTTGGCACTGTTCCCCTGTCTCTTCTAATGAAGTTTATTTCAGGTGACAAGGGGGGAAAACCAAAAGAATCCAGGACCCCCTTTTTAACAGGGACGTGCACAGTTCAAAAATGAATTCAGTTTTAATCCCTGAATTTAAATTCAATTTGAATTGATGCGGCAAACAGGATTCTAAATTGTAATTTGATTTTGAAATCAAACTAGTAAAATTAAAATGAACTAAAATTCTAAGAAATGTATATGACTGGCCTTGTGTAGTTTTAAATAACATATTTCATGCTCCACTACTTAAAAATGGTCAATATTTTACTACATATTTAGAGTTAACTAAGGGCGCTTTCACACTAGCACTTTTGGTGCGCACCCGGGTGCGATTGACGTCAGAGTTCGGTTCGTTTGGATGATGTGAACGCTGTCTTCCGACCTCGGGTGCGCACCCGCGAACCGCACCCGAGTCCGCTTAAAAAGGGTGGTCTGGGGTTCGGTTCATGTGAACTCCGGTACGGTTCGCTGCTGATGTGAACACAATCGTACCAAATCACGGAAGTGAACCGCTATTAATGCCATATTATTTGATAAAAATGTGTGTTTGTGTGTGTTTCACTCACTTTTCTGACGAGCGTTACTGACGCGCTGCAAGCAGAGAGCTGTATATCTAATTTCTGTTCGCCTTCAGCGTTCTTTAGAGCATTTGCAGTGCATTTGTAACAGACGTATAAGTGCCGTTATGCACTGAAGCTTTGTAAACAAAACGAACAGTTCAAAAACGTAAATATATAAAAGCGCAGAGAGCAATCTTATGCATTTTGCCGCATTCTCCCGCGCCGACGTTACTAAGCAACGGGGTAAACAGCTGCTGGCTTGATGACGCAAACGAACCGCGGTTCGGACCCAAATAAAATAATATGAACGCAGTCCAGCGGGGGCAGGGGGAGGGGGGAGCAATCGAACCCGGGTTCGGACCAGGCAATCGAACCAAGTGTGAAAGCACCCTAAAATTCAGTGATGGACATTTTGTGACACTGTATGTTAGAATTGTAAAAATATTTGTAATCATGTCTAATCATACAAAAATGGGTAACAATCACTGATCTATAATAGAGAACATTATATATAGATCAGTATTAACAATTTAAAATAAGGTCTCCCAGGTTAATATTAGTTAATGCATTAGCTAATGTAGTAACAATGAGCAATACTGTATTTTTTCAGCATTTATTAATCTTTATTAATATTAGTTAATAGAAAACAAATTGTTCGTTCACAGTTAATTAGCAAATACAACTTTTGATTTTAGATATATTTTAGTAAATGGTAAAACTAAGATTAACTAAGATGACTACGTTTTGTAGATCTACTGTTTATTGGTAGTTCATGTTAACTAATGTAGTTAGCTAATGTTTACAGATTATACCTTATTGTTAAGTGTTACCCAAAAATG
This sequence comes from Tor tambroides, assembly GCA_021397915.2. Taxonomy (NCBI): domain Eukaryota; kingdom Metazoa; phylum Chordata; class Actinopteri; order Cypriniformes; family Cyprinidae; genus Tor; species Tor tambroides. The sequence continues at coordinate 23,275 of JAFVLL020009781.1, read as the reverse complement.
TATTCTATTTCAGGAAATAGGACTAGGAATATTTAATAAGGCATAGTTAATTATTGAATTATTAATGTTTTATCTGAAAACATAAGATTCCAGTTTAACATCCTTTGGGTCAATTCAAATTCCAGCTCAGGATTTGAAAAGAAGCTAGGCTAATCGTTTAATTCAGTCACAGTCACGTAAAGCATACTCACATACACACATACTTTAAGATTTGATATCATTGTATAATCTGCATTTTACCTTCTGAACAGAGTAAATGTTGTTTGTGTGTATTAACCGCTGCTCTTTGGGTATTAGCTTCAGTAGGCATTTCCCCAAGTAATGATCTGGTTTGTATGAGAGAGTTTGTTTTCGAAATGTTCTGTCGATGTTCCAGGACGTGGTGAGTTGTTTTCCAGTATGAATTCCTAGGAACAGTAGCCTGGCCAGATGGTCTTGGAAGTCAGTGTCCTGACATAAACTCACAACCCCCAGCAAGGTGTGCGTGTGTGTGGGGTTGGATTTAAAGTGGCAATTAGGTCAAATCACAGAAAAGAGTTCAATCTAGTTTATCCATGCAGATCGCAGCAGCGTCCTGTCCATCTGTGAACATGGTCGTGGTCAAATTAGGGGGAAGATAGAAGGCAGTCTATTTGTATCAGTGAGTTTAAGTAGTTAGATGGATGATTACCTAAATGATGATACCTAAAATGCAACCAGGTTGGACCCACTCCTGTAATACATATGGAGGGATAGAATTTAGTTTTTTGTTGATTATAAATGGTTAAGTTAATTCATACTAGCATGGGATTTATATCAGAGTAACTCTAACTCTATATAAGAGTAACTGATTTGTATATTAAATATTTTTTATATCTTGTCAATATGTAAAAATATATTTATAAATATAAAAAATGTAATCTTTTCGCCCCTTGAAGTACATTTTGTAATATATTATGTTTTTTTTAATGTTTAAATATATCATTTTAATTTTTAAAATTGTATTTCATTTTTTTTTCACAACATTTTTTTCTGTAAAACTGAAAGCTTAAATTGCCTTCTTATTTGTCCTGACAGTATCCTATGGTCAGATATTAAATATACAGATTTTTTTTAAATACTTCTCATGGTCTGAAAATTATTAAGTTTCTCTCATTCACCTCGCTTGAGGAAAAAAGAGGCGTGAAACATAACCTTATGTTCCTGTTGTGTGACCTCTGTGTTGTTTTACTGTAAATCATTCAGTGTTTCATCAATATAAGAGTCTTTTGCAGTGGAAAAAATGCACACAGACACATGCACACACACTGTCAAATGGAGTGTAAACTTTGTTTGCTCATGCTGCTGACTGTTTAGCATTTTTGCCTGTATCTGTAGCCCTTCTGAGCTTAACATCCATCCAGATCAGAGAGCAGCACGGCTCTGTTCCCACTAAAAGGGGCTTTTTGATTTCCAGTGAGCAGTGTCATGTGAAAATAAGAATCCACCCTGTTGTGCAAGTTGTTTTGAGAATGCCTCATCTCATTGACAAGCTCCCTCTGGACAGACCTTTTGTGCCCATTAGGAATTTTGTCAGGAGCACACTTCGTGACAGATTTTCTCTTTTACATGTAGATTAATTATCGTTTAAGGAAGGCTTTTGTCATTTCCCATTTTCTTGAAAAAGATGTGGCCATCTCTTGCAATAGTGATGCACTTCTGCTAGGATAAATAAGGTAGTAACATACATGACAACTCGATTTAGACACTTTCTAAAGAAAATATGAATGACATCTGCCAGTGAAAAAAAACAATGTGCCTTGAATTCAACATTTAAGGTAAAAAAAAAAAAACCCATCACTTCTAATGCCAAAAATAATCTCCCTCAAAGGAAGATACACTGCAAACCATTATATCATTATATTTTGATGTTTGCACATGGAAACGTTGTAAAACCTCAACAAATGATTTGTCAGGAAGTTATTGGGAAGTGCAGGGTCATTTGCATAATGACTGTTGCCCAAAGGAAATTGGGCAACTGCTGAACATGTTTGGCTGAGCTACAGTATACGGTTACCCAGTCCCTCTCTGATACTGGTTTCTGATTACACAGCAACCAGATGTTGTGAAAAATGTGTGTTCAGTACTGGCTCACTCCTTTTAGATGTGTTTTTTTTTTTTTTTACAGTGTACACTTTGACCGAGTGAAACTCTGAAATGTTTTTTTTTTTTTCTAAGTTACCAGGGTCCAAGGTCTAAATATTTTGCCTTTAAACTATCTGGTGTAAGTTCTAGTGAAGACTCAAAGAGCTTTTAATGTTTAATATTTTTCAGTTTTTGTTTGCGGTGAGAGATTCTTGATGGTTGGGTCTGATGACTGCATGACAATTTTGTCATAAATGTGGTCATCATTTTCAAGTTCTGTCTCCAAATGGATTCCTGAAACATCAGCAATCAGTCTGTGGATTACTGAAATCACATCCCACAAACATTGGAAGATGATGCCATAGGTGACATTAAATGGTGATGTGTGGATGTAAAGTGCTGACATCTCTGTGTCATGGTTTATAGCTGTGACCTTCTCAGTATCATATAAGGAATTTATGAGAACATCCACAGCTTGAAGGACAAATGGGAAGGGGTTTTCAGTAGGTGATTTTTGTCAGTTTAGGTTTTCAGCATTCAGTTGATATTTTCAGGGAATTGCACAAATGTTTTTAAAAAAGTGTTTTCAAACTAGGAGAAAATTTTTGGACAGTAATTGTTGGACAGTATTAGATTATATAATGCCAAGGTTAACAGCGGTAAATGGTCTCTTTCGTCACAGCTTCTGGCGTTGAACTGTAACATGTAAAAAATATCACAGAGTGAGAGCTGCATTGCCCAGTAATTGGCCACAGTCAAAGTTTTACACAACCTACCAAACATTGTAACATCACAGACAGGATTTACTGTACAAAACTAAGCCAGTTTCAGTCTGAATGGGAAGTGCAAAACTATTTTAAGAATATTTTATTAGTTCATTAATCAATATTCAACAAATTTTAGTAATAAAAGATGTTTGGCTAATTTTTTTGTAACTGTTTATTTTTACGTTTAATCAGTCTCAGCTTTGCCTCGTGGGTGCTGTAGTGGATACTAGCTTCAACTGTCTTTCTGTTTTTTTCTTTAAGCAGCTTTCTTTTTTTTCTGTCGACAGGCTTTAGCAGGCTAAACAGCTCCGCAACAGCTGAAGTCTGTATACACTGGACGCAGCAAAGTAACAAATCATTTGAACTTTGTGTCAATACACAATAAATAGAACGAGGCAGCAGTTTACTGTCAGGGATTTGTCGTGTGTCGTGATGTAGACAGCATCACTGATTGTAATGGGTTCTGTAGTATTTTGTCATGCCGCTCTGCTCGTGTCCGGTGTAGACACAGTGTAAGTGAATGATGACATATTTGGTTTGCTAATGCTTTCTTTTTTTCTGATTTTAACCCTTGTGCATCAATTTAAAAAAAGTTAATCTGAGGACAAAAATATCCATGTCAAAAAATTGTCATAAAAATTTGAAGCTTGGGAGTACTGGTCTCATTTTAAAGAAGACCCTTGGCAGATTATTGTTGATGTTAAAAAATAAATGTAAACCAAAAAAGGTATAGACGTTTTAGTTTATGAAAATGATTTATGTGCAATAAATATATATTTTATAAAACATGTTGAAGTCAATAATTGCTAGAAAATCAAAGCCATAAATCTAAACAAGTTGCGTTCAAAATTTGAGGATGATATCTCAAAAAATGAGCTTTTAGTAAGATTTTGTTTGGGTGCAGTACCAAACTTTTTCCATTAGATTCCAGCAAAGCTCCGCTGGCATACACAGCGTTGGCATTTGTGATTTGCAATACAGTATAATTTCTCTCTCTCAAACATTACAGGTGCGTACACAAAAACACACACATTTTTTTTTTTTTTTTTTGTTTGGATAAACATACAAACCACGCTCTGACATCCATACCAACACACCTACACAATTAAAGCTGCATAATTTGTCCAATTGGTTTTATAATACAGCAAAAGCAGAAAACAGGAAAAATGTGAGTATTTCCTTTATAGTACAAACCTGAGAAAATGGCACCATCTGGTAAAAAAAAAAAAAAAAAAAAAATTAATTAAAAATTAAATTTTGAAGCCCTGCCAGCAGAATGAAAGCTGATTAACAAAGATTTTAACATTTTATAGTTAAATGGCCCTGGGATTAAAATTGCAGTTTCAATGGGTTTCAATGGGGACATTAAGGTCCTTAAGGTCCTGAGTGTAACTATTTTGTGTACCTAGTGTAAAATAAATTTATCAAAGGAAATGAAATATTAAAATTCTAATAAAAATACACACTTGTGCCCTAATGTATGCAGTTGGCATTAACATTCATTTATTATAAAAAAAAAAACTACAAAAAAAAAAACTGAAAAAGACAAAAATGTCCATAAAGATGCACAAGGGTTAAAAGGGTCATGACATGGACTTTTTTTTATTATTTTAATGTTCTTTGAGGTTTACTTATAATATTAATAAAGTACAAAAAACAAATAAATATGTGGAAAAATGATTATTTTCAACCCTCATTCTGACCTCTCTCTAAAACATCCTGTTTTTAAGGGGCGGGTCCGCATGCGGGCTTGTCAGCATTCGGCCACTGTTATGATTGGCTAACATCATTGCATAGAAAACAGTATCAACGCCCCCTCGCATGTGTGTTTTGACAACATGATCAAAAATAAAACAGTCATTTCCAGACAAAGGATTACACTGTAAAAAAAAAAAAAAAAAAGTTGGGTCAACTTAAAATAATAAGGCAACTTATCACAAGCCCTTTTTTGAGTAAACTCAACAAACAGGGACTGAAGTCTGCCCAACTTAAAAGATTACGTTAATATCACAAGTTGGCACAACATAAATACTCATGTTTACCTAACGAATAACAGAACAAAATATTTTTTGTTTATTGAACATAAATAGGCCTATTATCTGTAGGCCTATACTAATTCATTATATATTACTTAAATAATCTAAGTAAATAAAAGACAGACCATAACATGCCAAATAACTTTTTTTTTTGAATTATTTAAACAATTTGAGTCCAATGCACAACAATATAGTATTCCATACTATGGCAGTCAGTTATTAACCGAACAAGTATGCAAATGCTGCTGGTAAATCTGTGTTATGTCCTTAAACACAGTGGCATATTCCAGGTTATGGCCAGGTTGGTTACAGTTGGCAGTGATGTGAAAGCGGCAACATCATCTTATGGGGGGGTATTATTGGCAGTGTAAATTTATATATAATAATAATAATAATTATTATTATTATTATTATCATTGTTGTGAAAAATAAACTGAATAAAGGTAAAATATACATAGTTTAAAAAAGGGTTTAGAAATAGGGTATGAAAATGGTAATTTACCAGGCACATCTTGAGTAAACATGCTGGCTTCTCGAGCAGAAAAAAGGGCAATCCCTCAAGAGCTGCTTTTTCTCCAATGTGTGGTAATGTCATTCACCTAAAAAGAAAAAAAAAAGAAAAAAAACATATATATTTTGTTTATAAAATCTGCAGATGCTCTATGCCCTTAACTGCTCAACTACTTTGAAAGTTAAAGTACACTCAAAAATGATTCTGTTGTCTTTTACTCTCCCTCATGTCATTCCAAATCCATATGATTTGCTTTCTTTTGTGGAACACCAAAGAAGATTTTTTTTTTTCTTACAGATTGCTCTTTTCCATACAGTGGCAAATCATCATAAAATTAGTCCACAAAACTCATGCATTGTTTCCTAATTGACTGGTTCGAGCATTTCTTGAGACACCATTTTTAATGAATACAAAAAGGCCTTGAAAACAAATGTTAACTATTGAATGTAAATTTCTTCTATCTTCCAAAATCTCTCCTTTTGTGTTCTGCAGGAGAAAGGAAGTCATAATGGTTTAGAACTACACGTGGGTAAGAAAAAAAGATAACAGAATAATTTCAAGACTAAATCTTCAACAGCTGGCTTAGTAATGGGTCTTTTTAAAGTGTTATGTTCCATGCGATTCCTTTTTGCAACATAACATTAAAATGACAATGTAATTATATAAATTATAATTTTACATTGTACTTACAGTATTACTAAAAGTAGCAAGTTCAGTTAATGTTATTAGGTTTTACTGTAATGTTTCAGTTGTGTGTGTTGTGTCAAATGTCAATTGGTGTTATGTTTTACTGTTATGTGTTAAATCCAATATACGTATTCAAAAAATACACAAAATTAATGGCTCTATTCAGAAAGCTGTAAATACTGAAATATTTTGAATATAATAAAGAATCTCAAGAGTACCTGTTCATCCAGCTTATCAAAATGAGTCTTCATTTCCTCTCCAAATTCATCTGTTTTCTTTCTTTAGAGAGAAGTGTTGTGTATTTTTCAAGGGACACGTCGAACTTCCCCAGGAAGTCATTACTGATACAAAAAACTCCAGGCAGATCAATTAAAAAAAAATAAAAATAAATAATAATAATAATAATAACAATAATAATAGGAATGACCAGAAAGTTTTGCTACTATAACTAAAATGTTATACATTTCTAAGAGTAATAGTAATTAAAATAATAATAGTAATTAATATTAACTGTAAAACTCCAAAATAAGAAACCAGAACACAGGTAAGAGTTGATATTAAATGGTTTACCTCGTCCTTTAGAAAAAGTGCAGGCCAAGATCTCGTTAACTAACGTAGTGGCTGAATTTTATGTTTATTGGGAGAACTTTTTGTAAGTTGGCTTTTTAACAGTGTATGAAATCATTTACTTATGGTTTATGAAGCAGCTGCAGTTAGATATAGTACTGATTCTTCTTTCAACAAATGTTTCTTTGTGAACTTTACATGACACTGTGCATCGTTTACAAAACAAAATCCTCCAATCAATCCTCTGACAATACCCGGGATGCCATTAAAAATAAACTATCCACCTGTTCCTTATGCTGGGATCCTTCTGATATCTGTACAAAGACGCGAACGAGCTGTTTAATGTGTCAAAGCGAACCTTATTTCACTTTGAATAATTTGTCCTATTGACAGACTCATGTGCGTGGACTGTTTCAGAAAGCAAACGCGCATCTGTATACTGTATTCAGTGCAGACAAGATAGCAGCAGTGATTGTAATTTCTATTTGCTTTTGACACGAGGCGACACTTGCATTCAGCATGACCAAGTCAACTATTAAGCGGCTGAACGCCGGTGGGGAGAAGATGACTAATTGTCAATGTCTTGCTCTGGAGATGTGTGTATGCAAATGTTTGTGCCCCCATCATGTCATCTTGCACCTCAGATCCAAACAAGCTGTTTTTAGAGCTTGATTAAATAAATGCTTTGTTTATAATGAAGAGGACATTATAAGCTATGAAACTTGCAGGATGTTTTAATGATGCAAAGACCTCTTATATGCCAAAAGATCAAGGCAAATTTGTTTTCTCACGTCATGACCCCTTTATGAGTGAATTGTCTAATTTTGAGGGCCACTAGTGGCACCAAACAAAATAGAAATCTATTTGTTTGACTTGGCGACATTAGCTGAACCAGCCATTTTAGTTCAGCAAATGACTGCTTGTTAGCAGTGGCATAAACTTGTATAAAAAAGACATTATTTTTGCAATTCTGTTTGGTGCCAATAGTGTTCCTAGAAAGAAAAACTTAATAAAATTCATGAATTATATAAGTATATTCCTCAATTATATAAGTTCATATTTTTACACACTATGGTACAGATGTACAGCGTGGAGTCTAAGTTATGGTCTGCTGCACCCGTGGATTCTCACTTAGACTGTTATCGGTCAGTGCTATTGCTTTCTGGGTGATTTACAGGGTGACAGACCTTCTAATGGATCATGGGTCTCGGTCTGGATTAAAGTGGGGCTGGAATTTGATGACTTAGCGTATGGTGGCAGGCGCTCCCTGCTTCAAGGCAGTAGTGTGATACATGGCCTCATGTTAAACCGGTCAGGATTTAGCTCTGGGACGTTTTTGTCAGTTAATTTTGCTGCAAGGTGTCTTCCTCTGTTTCAGCTTGTTTAAAGACTGAGGAGAAAAGAAAATGGAAAGATGGCAACCTACAGAGTGCTGGAATTAGATTAGGATATTGACATTTCCTATAATTAAATGCCTTTTGTGTACTTTTATAGTAGATTATTTGGAGTTTAAACCAATGATTATTTGAAGTGAAGTTTGTGTGTGTGTGTGTGTGTGTGTGTGTGTGTGTGTGTCACTAAATGGAATTTCATAAATAATGACTGTTTTCAAATGGGTTTCTTGAACACCCCCCATCAGCCACTGGTCAAAATACAAACAGCCCTGCCCCCGACCTTGGGCTGGTCAAACAAACAAACACAGTTTTTGTGGAAATCAGCCCAATTGTTTACTTATCTCTGCATATTTAACTGGCATAGGAGAAAGTATTATAAGATCTAAAGAAATTAAACACTTCAGCTTTGACACTTGCAGTGCAGGTTGGCTGTGTGAATAAGGGTTTGCAAAAGCATGTTGCGGTAACTCTTCATCTTCTCTCTGGCCAAGTCAGGAGTGACTTTACACCTGAATGGTAAGAGGGGCCTCACATCAGATAAGCCCCTCAGCCAGTTTTTGCACTTTCATTTTCGGTTGAAACTAGAAGTTACACCAGAATCTCATAATGACATACTGTGTGGTGAAAATGTGGGCTGCCTAAAACCCTAATTATTATACCATTGAGAATGTGTCTAATTAAATAAATATGTGATGTGACAAAAATATGTCCTTTTTGTAATGAATTTTTTCAGTTATGTTTATTATATTCAGCAGATGCCATCCAAAGCAACCTACAAATGAGGGAAAAATACAAAAACAGTTTGATAATAGCATTACGAAATTTCAAAAATTGACCTGAAAGTTCACTCACTGTGCAATTCAATTAACTTAATTATCTTTTTAGTCAGACATTTTTATATAATTGTATTAGTTCATCAGCAACTGCTGTGCACTTATGGTAGTACTGTAAGTGCACTACTATAAAAATACACTATAAGAAGGACTCTTTTTCCATATTTTTCCATATGACAAACATTTTACATAAATATATATTTTTAATACTTATATTTTATAATATATTTGTGGCCAGTTTACAGTATTTTTTTAAAATATATTATAAATATTATATATATTATGTTTATATGTAGTTAAAGGTTTAAACAAAATATACTTTTTGTTTGAAAAGCATATTTGCTTAAGCCACACAGTTCACAACATACAGTATGTTTATTACCATATGATTTTCCTCTACTTTTAAGCTTTTTCATGGTGCAAAATGTTGTCACTATTCAAGCATGCTGATGGGCATATCATTAGTCAAATAATCATAACATATAGCAAAAAAATGACCAGTAGAGTATCAGTGGTACTGTACTACTGGCTGATCCTTCAGCTGATAATCAGCATAAGTAATTTCTCCCAGCATGCTATATTGATCCTCTTATAGAATTAGCCGGTGTACATCTAGGAACTTGTTTCTCTCTTTTAGACTGACCTCTTTTTGACTACTGTTCTTTCAGCAGCAGCAGTCACAGGTGCTAACAGTCATTAGAAGATGACATGTGGTTCACAGCACCAGTGCTGACCTGCTCTGAGACTTGAACCTGTGATTTGCTAGCAGGTTCAAGGCTCAGAGCACTCGCACTCATACACCTTTGCTCTACAAGCACTGTACCTCCCACTGCTAGTGTCAAGTTACAAGCTGTTAGCCTTTATTGGGAATTTAGGTGCACTGATGAATGACTTTGATAAGAAACTCTTCAAACTCTAATGTCTGTGACTTGCATTTGAGTGAATGGAACCCATAATTACTGATATTTTACAAGCACCTTCCAAGCGTTCCCTACTTAGGTAATGGTGTTATGCCTGGTCTAAAGATGTATTGTTACAGGTGCTGGGTTACTAGGTTAAATAGGCTTGTGTTACTTCACCATTTTTCGAATGGTAATGCATCTAATCCTGCAGCATTTGTGCTGCAACCATGAATGAAAACTCAAATCACGTAGCTTGTCGAGGAGAGTCATACTACTATATGAATATAAGCACTCAGAATTTTGATTTTCACGCAGGCAAATTTCAAACGGATTTCAAACAGGCAGAATTCCTTTGAGTTACCTTTGAAAGGGTTCAAGACATATCTTGAGACTAGAATACCATACTTGTAAGCAAACACTTAGAAAGCACCTGGAAGACCACAACAACTGATTAGCAACAAACCTACACTCAGGAAAAAAAGATGCAAAAGCTGTCACTGGGACAGTACCTTTTCAAAAGGTATACTTTTGTACCTTTTAGGAGCTGATCTTTAAGTGACCCTTTAGGTACAAAAGTGTACCCTTTGAAAAGGGACTGCCCCAGTGACAGCTTTTGTACCTTTTTTCTAGGAGTGAAAGTTAGATTTACACAGGCACCACTCACCACTTTTTCTCAGAAATGTAAATCTAATTACTTTCTTGTAGTATTTTTCATCATGTTTGCATATATAATTGTAGGGTTACCTAAAGAAGTCTCTGTTTGAATTTACAAATGTGTATCCTGCTGTATGCGAGAGAACAGAAGTGGTGTGCTGGCACTGCGTCTTGCTGACTAAAACTATTGTCTTGTGGTCTGGGACCCTCAAATCTAGATTTTCTTATTTCCTTCTTTACATGACAACAGTTCATGAAACTGTAATTGTCTGTAATGTCAAGGATGGTAATACTGGAAAAATACAACTTTTCATGATCTAGCGATTGTGCAAATCAGCTGTTTGTGAGTTTTTGCATTTTTACTAGCGGTTTCATATTTTTTCCGTATTACTAGTTGCTTAATGAAAATATTGTGGCAAAAGCTTTAAAAAGTTTGCTTTAATGACAGCAGCACTCAAGCTGCATAAACTCCACAAGATTGTGTCAAACCTTGATCATGTTCTCCAGTATGATTTGAGATGATCCATCTTGAGCTTCAGTGGAAGCAAGAACGTCTGTACAAAGGGAATTCACATGATCAAGTTGCTTTCTTTTTAAATTATAATATGAATTTCAGTTTTTCATTGTGGTCTCAAATGTTTGGATCCCATATGTCTTTTTTTAGTCTTAACTGGAAGTTGGTTGTCAGTCTTATGAGATGTGTACAGTAGAAAGAGTTCTTTTCCTTTTATCAAACCATGTTTTTTACTCACCAAAGTTAAAGGAGGAGGTGGAAGATACTAAGACTGTGTGTTTGTTGAAACTGTACTGCTTCTTTTAGTCATTCTGGAGGGATTATGAAAAATTTAGGAAGAGCGATTGGATGGGTTTAGCCACTGTATGTGTGTTTTTTCAAAAAAGGGCACTTCTGGAAAACAAACTCTCACATTCTCACTAGTTTATTTACTTTGTCTGCTAATCATGTTCAATAAATAATGTGTAAATAAATGCATCACAGTGCCATTGTCAACTCATTTTAAATTCTGCATTGTATTTGACTGGATATTGTAATGGCATTTTAAAAGTTTTTTTTTCAATAATTAAATCTGACTCATTAGTGCTTATTTCCTAGCTAACATGTTATGTCTGGTAAATACATATTTATTATTTATTTTTATGTTTTTTGCATAATTTGACCAAAATACAGCGTACTGTGCACAATAAATAAATAAATAAATAATAAATGCATTTTATGAATCTGAACTGATATTTACCTTGTTTTTTTCTTGATTTTTGTTTTGTTACACATCTCATATTGTATATCAAACGTGCTCTTGTGATTATTCATGCTCTTCTATGTAATTATTTATATATTTTTAATGACTCTTCCAAGTTCAAGATTGAAAGTCTGGGAAAAGTTGCTTAAAAAGTTGCAAAATAAATGATGGAATCTGTTCAATCAAGCCCAGGAACATAAAAGCGGCCAACGCTGAAGACACAGCTGTATGCGTGAGTGTCAGTATGTCAGTTTCTCTTTCTGTCCTTGTCTCCGGCACGCTTTATAGACTTTTCTATGGCAACCAGTAGTTATGAAGTTACTTATTGATAATTTCGTCTTAACAGCTCACATTCCCCTCGTTCCTGCAGACTTCAGTCTGTTTCTACACTTCACATGTCCAGACAGTGCAATTTCCATTTCACTTTCTTCCCTCGTTCTCTGACTGACTCGCTTCTCTATTTTTAACATCCATTCACTGCAATGTACTCCAATCTGTCTTTGAATGTTCTTGTAGTTTGAAAGTGCACTGAACTTGAGTTTTTATCAGGGAAAATTGGGCTTTTAGGCGGTTTGTTTGCCTTAGAAGTGTAGGCCTATGTGTGTAGAATTGTATATACAGTACAGTTGTATTTTCCATTAAACTGAACTGGACCATCTTGCAAAAGCTGTCCATAGTTCAGTACAGTTGCTCTGGAGTGAAACGCTTTTTATATGGCAAAACTTTGAAATCCTCAGTTTGTCTTGACTTCATTTAAAAGCTAACAGGTGTGAATGAATAGTTTCTATAGACTGATCTGATGAGGGGTCACTGATGGGTTAAAATAGCTCCTCTTGCTACAGTAGTTGTCAGACAGTGAAGCTGTAACACACACACACACACACACACACACACACACACACAGTACCATAGACGTCTATTTTCCCCCTCATATGCATACACAAAACCCTAACACACAGGAACATGATCTTGTGCAGTCAAAAATTGTGTGAGGTTCAAAATAAGCTTCACAAAGGACCTGTTAATAGATCAGCAGACACAAATACACAGAGAGGCACATCGCATACCAGTCTTGCTAAACATCTGACACTCTTCTCCCAGAACACGATCAAGGTTTAAATTTAGAGCTAATGAAGATAATTTGGCTATTAACGAACAGCTTTTGGCACACTCGGCCTCAGAATCCCAATAAACAGTGTGATGGGTCTCATAAATGTCACTGATATGCTTCTCATTTGGCTGAGGCCCTTCCTGTCAGACAGACAACAGTTTGCTCTCAAAGTCTGAGTTGCTCAGCTACATTCTTTGATATGTTCTCTGACTACAGAACTAAATTATAGTCTTGTCCTGATGCCTAAAACATTTCAGCAATTTAAAACCAAAACTTCTTGTTTGACCAAAAAACTAAAATATTATGTAAAGAAATAGTTTTTATTATTTTATTTATTTTATTATTATTTTTATATTATATTATTTTATTATTAATGTTATTAATTGATAATTATTAGTAATTATTTTATTAAATTAGTAACTATTTTTGTACAGGTATTAGTGTGTGAATTATTCAGTGACTCGCTTTTTTCTTTTTTTAAACTAATACCTGTTATTAGTACAATCTTATCTCAGTCAGACAACCCTATTTCTCACATTATATTTTGGTGCTCCTAATTAAGCGTCGCAAAGACATTTTAAACTAACCACTAAAGGTTTTTGATATATTTTTGATCCTAACGGAAAGTGCTAAGGTAGCCTACCGTAGCTATGGTTACCTCCTTGTTGTTGTTTAGTACACTGACTTGTAATCTGACTTTAGTTACTGAAAAATTATGTTTGAAAAATCTGTTGAAATGTGTATTATTTTGAATACTTTGCTTAGTAATATGAAAAACAAACATTTAAAAAAGATACAACAACTGTAATTTGCTGTAGTTCACTTTGCTGTGTACAGATGAATGTACAAAGTCTGTGATGATCATCTTCAACCAGCTTGTGTTTATTAGCCATGATATAATATGAAACAGAAAAGGAGTGAGATATTTCAGATATTTGTGTCCACCCAGCTTCAAGCACTGTGATGTTGCTGTCCACCTAGTCCCAAGAAAACAATCCATTTACTGGACAAATTAAATGAATGAATGAACATCCCCATTACAGCCACTTCAGCCTAGGTCTTAATTGGGCCCAAGAGAGCTGTACACATGTTGCGTTATTGTGTACATTGTCTTTAAAGTGTTTCAGATGAACTACAGTAGGAACAGCACGAATCAGTAAGTCAACAACATTTAAAATAATAGGCTAACAATTTCCCCGTTTTGGCATTATTTCATGTGTTTCTGTGTTGATTACAGGGAATGCATTAACATGAGGCTCTTGGAACTAAGTAAAAGAGTGAATGGCACATCTGTCCTCTTTTTCCTCCTGTGCTTTAATGTAATCACTTCACAGAGCACTTCAAGCTGTTCGTACTGTGTACAGTATGTCTGTGCAAGTGCGTCTGTCTGTCTGGTCTGGGGTTCAGTGAGTTTAAACACTTAACCGTCGTACTGCCATGTTCTCTGTATCTTTTTCAGCAGTGTGTGTGTGTGTGTGTGTGTGTGTGTGTGTGTGTGTGTGTATGTAGTGCACTTTAGAGACGTTCCAACCTGTTTGATGTGTGTTATACATTAAGTTCGTCTGAATAGGCTTGTATGCATGAAGGCCTTCGTGTGTGTATACACACTCACACACACACACACACACACACACATACATATATATATATACAGTGCCCTCCACTAATATTGGCACCCTTGGTAAATATGAGCAAAGGCGGCTGTGAAAATAAATCTGCATTGTTTATCCTTTTTATCTTTTATTCAAAAAAATTCACAGAATTCCAACCTATCATTGAAGTAAAACAATTGAAAGTGGGGTGAAAATCTCATTGTGAAATAAATGCTTTTTCTAGTTCATGTTGGCCACAATTATTGGCACCCAATTATTGCAACGTAGTTTTTCCCAGGGTAACAGCTCTGAGTTTTCTCCTATAATGCCTGAAGAGTTTGGAGAACATCTGACAAGAGATCAGAGACCGTTCCTTCATCCAGAATCTCTCCAGATCCTTCAGCTCCCCAGCTCCATGACAGTGCTTCTTCTCTTCAGTTCACCTCACTCATTTTCTGTAGGGTTCAGGTCAGAGGACAGGGACAGCCATGGTAAAAGATTCATTTTGTGCTCATTGACCCATATTTGTGTTTAGTTTTTTGGATTGTTGTCCTGGTGGAAGATCCAAACACGGCCCATTATAAGATTTCTAACAGAGGCAGTCAGGTTTAGATTTTTTATCTGTTGGTATTTGATAGAATCCATGATGCCATGCATCTGAACGAGATGTCCAGGACCTCCGGCAGAAAAACAGGCCCACAACATTAAAGATCCAGCAGTATATTTAACCGTGGACATGGGGTACTTTTTTTATCCCTGTTTGTACTAAACTCATCTGGTGGGTTTGCTGCTAAAAAGCTCTTCCTTTTTTTTTTAGTTTCACGTGACCATAGAAGCCAGTGCCATTTGAAGTTCCAGTCGTGTCTGACAACTGAATATGCTGGAGTTTGTTTTTGGATGAGCAAGGAGAATTTTTCTTGAAACCCTCCCGAACAACATGTGGTGATGTAGGGGCTGTTTGATTTTTTTTTTTTTAAGGTTTTCTGACTCCGAGACTCAACTAATCTCTACAGTTCTCCAGCTGTGATCCTTGGAGAGTCTTTAGCCACTCAAACTCTCCTCCTCACCGTGCATTAGGACGATATAGACACATGTCTTCTTCAAGGCAGATTTTTAACATTTTTAGTTGATTGGAACCTCTTAATTATTGCCCTGATGATGAAAATGGGGATTTTCAATGCTTTAACTATTTTCTTACAGCCACTTTCTAATTTGTGATGCTCAGCAATCTTGTTCTGCACATCAGAACTATATTCTTAGGTTTTACTCCTTGTGATGGATGATTAAGGGAAGCTGACATTTGTGTTCCTCATATTTATAATCCTGTGGAACAGAAGTCATGGCTGGACATTTTCATGCTCCTAATCACCCTGGTGTGCTAAAAATGTAAATATGAATGGGAATATACTTCAGAGATATTTTACTCATAAGGATTTCTAGGGGTGCCAATAATTGTGGCCAACATTCATTGGAGAAAAACATTTATTTCATCATGGGATTTTCTCCCCGCTTTCAATTGTTTTACTTCAATGATAGGTTAGAATTTTGTGAATTTTTTGAATGAAAGATCAAAAGGATAAACAATGCAGATTTATTTTCACAGCCACCTTTGCTCATATTTACCAAGGGTGCCAATATTAGTGGAGGGCACTGTGTATATATATATATATATATATATATATATATATATATATATATATATATATATATATATATATATATATATATATATATATATATATAAAATCACAAAGGCTGCCTTGAAATTATATGGTCACACTTTAGTTTGGGGACCAATTCTCACTGTTAAATATTAACTACAACTTTTGCCTCAATAGGTAGTAAGGTAGGTTTTAAGTTTAGGTATGGGGTAGGGTTAAGGGATCTAAAATAGGATCATGCAGAATAAGGCATTAATATGTGCTTTATAATTACTTATAAACAGCCAATATGCTAGTAGTATGCATGCTAATAAGCAACTAGACCTAGTTAATAGTGGGAATTGGTCCCTTAACTAAAGTGTTACCAATTACATAAATGTGTAATCTAGGGATGGCAAGATTCACTGATTCATGTCGGTGCATTGGCATAAAAATTGGGGGCAGCCGTGGCCTAATGGATAGAGAGTTGGACTTGTAACCCAAAGATCGTGGGTTCGAGTCTCAGGTCTGGCAGGGATTGTAGGTGGGGAGAGTGAATAACCAGCACCTTCTCCACCCTCAATACCATGACTGAGGTGAGACCCTTGAACCCCCAAACTGCTCCCCGGGCGCCGCAGCATTGGCTGCCCACTGCTCCGGGTGTGTGTTCACTACTGTGTGTGTGTGCACTTGGATGGGTTAAATGCAGAGGACAGATTTCGAGTATGAGTCACCATACTTGGCCACACACCACTTCCCTTTCCCCTTTCCCTTAAAAGTTAACATTTTAAAAAGTGTGCATTGGATAAAAGTTGGCATTTATATCGTGCTGCATTGTTTCTAACATATATATATGTATCCGTAAAAACTGATTTATTTATTTATATGTAATTATAAAAGCGTTATACTTTTATTATTTAGAAAGTGACCAATATTTGTGTCCAATAATTTATATGTAGATTGATTTCCCATCTCTAAACTGTTTCTACTGTTTCTACCACTGCTGCTACGTGAATATGACATATCACAACACTGCGGAGACGAGTAGACTATTACATAGAATATAGATTAACATGGCAAAGGTAGAGCTGCTCTTCCACGAAATAATTATAATGAACCAAAGGAATAAAAGCAAACTATTTGCACCATATTGAATTGCATAGCATCATTTTTTTTTTCATTGAATCGCATTGTGGTGAATCGAATCAAAATCGGATTGCACTGCATTGTAATTGGGTGAATCGCATCGGTAGCTGCTTCATATGTATTTTTAATGTATTGTATCATTGGCTGTTCATCAAGATGCATATTTTGGCCTCAGTTATGGAGATGCGCATCTTTAATATAATCTGATGCACTTTGCATTTTAATAGAGAAGTTTCCCTGCAGCTTTCCACGAAAATAAAAGCTCTATAGTTTAACATTTGAAAGCAAAGAAAAAAACAACCATAAAGTTTTAAAAATTATTTTTCTTAGGTATTTAATTAATAAATAATAATTATAAAAATTGGTATATAATATAATATAATTAATATAATATAATATAATTATTATTATATTACGTTTAATCGCATACGATTGCTGATTAGTTAAGATTTCAATGGAGCGGCATTTAATACACAGATCCATAGATCGCTGACAAGCTACGCAATATCGCATTCATAATCACAGATGAATCGCATTTGATTATGAACACGATATTGTGTAGCTTGTCAGCGATCTACGGCTCTGTGTATTAAATGCCGCTCCATTTAAAAGCATGTCAAGGAGATTAACAACTAATCACAGAACCGGCTTTACTGACGAGATGCGCATGACAATCGCATGTGATTTATCGTGCAGTCCTAATAATAATACTAATAATAATAATAATTATTATTATTAAATTAAAATTTACAGTTCAGTGATAGTGATATTTCTTTACTGATGTAAATAAATAAATAAGTAAATGTATGGCTTGTAAATTTGTACACACACACACACACACACACACATACAGAAGCACAAATACATGTGTAAATTATAGAATGTTCAGTTTCAGTAATTTGAAGCTGTTGAAGGTTTTTTTTTTTTTTTTTGACAAAAACTGCAACCATTACTAATTGACCCCCTGATTCAAGTGCTTTGTCACCACTGATGGACAATTATTCCCCTTGATCCTCCACTTCACTCATAACGGCCCAAAATTATTCCATCAAACCCTTTATTATGTCCCTCTGTCTCCATGCATTTGCGTAAAAATGTGAAACGCAGGTTCCATACTGTGTGCTAATGGATATAAGATGCAGGTAATCAGCACAGATTCATTAAAACAAGATAACCTGTAATTTATTTTCATGTGCATCCTAACAAAGAAACAAAGTGCCTGTAAGTGTTCATGTTTTCTTGAGCGTGTTGTTTTCTTTGTGAGTTAGTGTGACCGGCTCATCGCCTCTAGGCCTAATGTGCCTTTCACAAGCTCTTCGTTGTCATGGCAACCAGAGGTTAGTGGTACGCGTGGCAGTTACAGCTGTTGAGTCGGTTGCTATTGTACCTGCACAGGAAGTTTGATGCTCACATTATCTTCTAACAGGTTAATCTGCACCAAATGCACCATACATTCATTCCTGTGCAGTGATTGCTATTTTTTTCTGATTTTTCTTTTCAATCTAAAAAATAATCTTGGTTGTATATTGTTTTAGGTTACTTTAGAGACCAAGGTATTTATAGAAGTCAGAGGGCGACTCTGGAGGGTTTGTCTAACTTGATCAGATATGCAATGGCAGATGGTATGCAAACACACACACACACACACATCTGCTCACACACAGGCATTTATACAGGCCTGAGTCACTGCCTGTGTTAGCTCACATAGTCTGACCTTTTAATCAGGATTTAGACTAATGATACTGAACACACTAACAGACAGGTTCTGTCCTGATGAATTTTGTTGATTTTAACCTCTGTCTGCACAAGTAAATTGTCTTCATATTTTCCACATGTAGGGTAAACGTACCTATTAATCTCACGTACCCATTAAGCACACTTCCATTTTTGAGCTCAGATCATAAAAAGAAAAAATAATGTATTATCCTACTTGATGTCTTAACCAATTGATGTGTTTGTTACTACATACCTCCTGTAATTTCAAGTCAATCAGATAATTGCACACTGAGATATGCGTATCCATGTGTTCACACTGCCTGGTGGCCATTTTGAAAGCTGTCTGAAAACTTTCACCAAAAGAGGAGCTCTTTAAATGTGCATTTTTTAGATGGTTAAGCCTTTATTTTGGGTAAGATTCACTACTTACTATAAAATTAAGAGATTAATATTTAGACTTTTGCATATTATAACCTGGAACTTAAATGTGGGAAATAATTACAGTTAGATCCAAAAGAGTTTTAGCAACATAGCACAGATGTTACAGAACACAGTTAGCTGACTAGCTGTATAAGATTGTGTGGTACGTTAATATATTACTTCACAGGCATTACTGGCTTGTACTTTTACATCCATAATATTATAAATTGACAGTTTATTGCTGGTCTGTGGTTTTACACTGCTTTTATTTTAAAAGACTTCATATTATTTTAAGGTGAGCTTAAAGGGTGCACTACTATGAAAAGCACACAGCTTCAGTGTGACATCAATAAGAAAAAGTATAATTTCATAGATATTGTTAATAATAGTTGTTCATATTAAAATATGTATGAACTTAATACATGACCTAGATTTATTTATTTTGCAAAATCTTGTACTTACATGAAATTTATTAAAAATTGTTGCTGTACCAATTAAGCTCAGTGTGCTCTCTTTAAGCTCTTCCACATTGAACGTCTTCATAAACAGACTTTAAATATTAACTGATGGTTGTCACTTTAAGTTAATCTTTATAAAATGGTTAATAACTTTTCACATCTTTAAGATGACAAAATCTAGATGTAACTGTAGTTTATGCCCAAAGATGAAAGAGGCATGCCGTCCGTACAGAGAAGGAGCCATTAGAAACCTGTTGTATCTGTCCAGGAAAAAACGACTAAAGGCTGGAATACACTACATGGCTCTTGAAATTTGAACAGATTTTTAAAATGCCAGGCATCAAACACTTTTCCTTTGTAAATAGTCACAAAGGAAAACTGGGCATCATACACTAAACGACTGAGGATCACACACTACCAGTTGTGTAGTAATTCATTCTGATCACAACAAACTCACACAGAAACGTGCATATTGTTGCTAGGAGACACATGACAAATGAAAACAAAACGTGTTTTAAAATCTGCTGAAAATATCAAACATGTTTGATCTCCTCTGACTGGATGGAATCAAAGTCTGAAGCTAAAAAATCGGAGTGTGTGACCATCATACACTATGCGATTTTCTATTAAATGTGTCAACTCAAATCTGCAGACTGGCTCTGACCTTTGACAACTAGCATCAAATTCTCAAGACTGTAAATCAGTGGAAAATCAGGGCAAAAATCGTGTAGTGTATTCCAGCCCTAAGAGATTATTGATAAGTTGACATCCATTTAACAAGAGGCTTCATAATGAGGCTAGTTTCTGTGTTCATCCCCATTAATGAAATGTTTTATTGGTTTGTTTTATTTGATTTTTGAATATGTGTTACTTAGCTGAACGTGGACTAGTCTAGATGTTGCAGTGTGCTTAAATGACACTTCACTATGAATATAGAACTGATCAAATTGAATTCCTTGTTGCTTGATTTTAGTGTTCTGTTTTTTGTGATTGACTTTGTACCTTCAAATAAAACATTTTTCAAATATTGTTTAAAAAGGTTGTTTAAAATAAACAAGAATTTTTGGTAAAACATGATGTGAGCTTAATGGGAACAGAGGTGTGCTTAAAGGGTACAAACATGTACCAGTTAAGCACAGCCAGACTTTTTGCATTTAATGATGTACATCTTAATTGAAATGCTTTTGTCATTTAAAATAAAATTAAATTAAATATTTTTATGTGAGAGATTCATATTTTTTTTAACATAACTTCTTGTACTGAAACCAATATCTTGTGCACTAAAAATGTCTCAATGTAGATTTTGGTGAGCTTAATAGGTACGTTTACCCTACTTAAAATTGTATTTTGTGGACAGTCACTTTTTATAGAAGTTCAAAAATGATGTGGATTTTAACTTTTCCTTTGCCTGGCTATGCCATGAACCAAAATTTCTTTTAATTTCAACATAACCTTGTTTTCTTAAGATTTTGATTTCATTTTCTTGTAATCTTGATATTGATACGTAATCCAGACTAAGGGTAGGCGATATGACCAAAATCTTATATCACAATGTGAGTAATTTTATTTCATGGTAACAATATATAATCATGATTTACAGTAGTTATTTTGCTTTAAATAAAAACTTTATGATCAAAAATTTTGATAACAGAAATTTCATAATTCTTGTCACCAGTGTCAGTATCACAAAAAACTAATACTAGCCTAAATTAAAAAAAAAACAAACAAACTCAAGCACACTGAAGGCATGTAAAAATTCAGTGATTAAATATGAATTAAGAATAAGAAACTAATTACAAGCAATAGGACACAACAACTACAGTACAACAAATAAATACGAAATGCTACATTGTATGGAGTACTCAAATGTATAAAAACACTGCTGTGTAAATTAAATATATATTTCTCCTTATTAAAGTTACAAAAGTGATTTAGTCAAGAGCAGTGAGAGATTTTCTTTCTTTTGTTGTTTAATTGACATGAATGACAGACAGCAAGAATATTAGACTGCAGTCACTTTAAGAGCTGCCAGGATCAAATATACTGTTACATTTTCTTTCTCGGCTGTTTGCTTTCACTTAAGACTGTGTTTACGAGGATACTTGCAAAGACGGGCATTTTGACCATTCAAGGCCTATAAAGCGGCAAAATTGACCCCTTTCAATACTCCCACTCTCTATGAGCATCGTCTTCATGTGCATGCACCTCTCTGAAAGTGCTCAGAAAGTCTCTCAGACAGCATGCGCATTTAGCTAAATGAGTTCTCTTTTGCTACTGATTGCATTTCAACTGCTTAAAATCACTTGCTTTTAAACTGCAATGCTTAAAAACACATACAAATGATAAGTTTTGTTGACCACATAGCACAGCAACGTCATGTGAGTGTGTATCTGCAGTAGAGATGATAGTCCAAAAATCTCTACCGGTTGGCAAATTTCTACCAATTATATTGGCCAGCCCTAATCAAGACCATATATATTTTAAGCTATATCCTTTTGTGTTACTGCTTTGTTCTTTGTTTCATCTCTCCTGACACTTTAATGTGTTTAATGTGGAAGAAGCCTGGATGAAATCAGAGAAATAGTAGCATTTGTGGACGTTTATGTGTATTGTTTTGTTTCTATGGTCATCTTCCTTCCTGTCAACGTGACTTGTTGTAATAGAGGTCTTTCAGTTCTTTTGGTTGTTCTCATCATGATTCTCTCTCTCTAAATAAGGGACTCTTAGATTTATTTCTCAGAGTAGGTCAAGTACCACTTTTGATTGTTTGTAGGATGATGTATTGGAAGGGAATCTGGTACTAGTTAACTGGACTGTGTCATTGTGTATATTTCGTGTCCATATTTATTACAGTGCTCTTTTGTGCCTTAAACTGGGATGGTTTGTTTTTATATGAGGTCAGTAGATTTTCCTGAAGAGCAAACTCTCTCCCTCATTATTGGCAGAAAGAAGTGTTGCTCTTGCTCATACAGAAAAACAACATTTAAAAGGATAGGTCACCCAAAAAATGAAATACCCTCAGTTTGTTTCAAACCTGTATGACATTCTTTCTTTCATGCAACTTCAAAAAAAGATGGTTTGCAGAATGTTTACTCTGCTCTTTTTCATATAATGAAAGTCAATGGTGACAAGAGTGATCAAGCTCCACAGCATAAAAGTACCATCGTTTGAATTATTTACTAATTACTTACTAATAATCTCATCTCACATATTCATAAATTAATTTCACTATTGAAATTAAATATAGATAGTTCACCCAAAAATAAAAATTACCCCATGATTTACTCACCCTCAAGCCATCCTAGGTGTATATGACTTTCTTCTTTCAGACAAATACAATCAGAGTTACATTTAAAAATGTTCTGGCTCTTCCAAGCTTTATAATGGCAGTGAATGGGGGCTGACATTATGAAGCCCAAAAAGTTTTAAATATGCATATTTTTCTTACAAAAACGTTTTTATGATGGATGGGTGCACTTTTT
>JAFVLL020009779.1:0-10197 GCA_021397915.2 Tor tambroides | reverse complement strand
TTTCCTCATAATCCTCATAGATCCTGTCAGCACACACAAGCAGAGAGGGATCAAAACAAAACCCGCGGCCAAAAAACTAACTCTCTCTCCGAGAATGAGGTCGCGTCTCAAAAACAAGTACTGATCGGACTTGGCAGGGCTCCTGAGTCGCCTTACTGAGGTTTTTAGCCTCCCGTCTCATTCATTTCACAGTGCAGTCTATGTTTACATACTCGCATAAACCCATAATCGCTTTCACCCGTATTGTTTTAGTGATATTCACACTTTTATGATTGCTTGTTTGATTATCGGTTCATTAATATCAGATAAATGCCATCTAGGTTGCACCTAAAGAGCAGCGGCACCAAGAACATCACACATTACAGGAAACTTTGTATTTTAATATGCCTTTTGCATAAGCTGTTAATGCTTAAGTTATGGAAATGTTTAAAAAAAATCAATTTTTGTATATTATTGTAGCCTAATGATTATTTAGTTTTCTTTGCGTTAAAACGCAGAAATAAATCAGTCATTTGAAATTGTTTCAGACACTTAAAATAATATGTATCGTATTTAAAAATTTTTTTTTATTTATACGTATTAGGGAGCCATTTTTTTAATAATAGTTGATATTTTAAAACAATAAAAAAAAAATCAGATCTGCAAACCAGTTATTAAAAGATTGGGTATTGGTTGTAAAAATAAATAAATAAATAAATAAATAAATAAACAAAGAAAGATTAAAGCAGAAAATAAAAGATTCTGTGTATCTTTATAAAAAACATTATTAATAATTATTAATAATAATCATTATATATGATTTACATTTATATTACAAATTTATTTATATTTAAATTTACATTTGTTTACAATAATTAATGATACTTCAAAATTGGATCTGCAAATCACTTATCAAAAACCAAAAAGCATAAGTAACACAACAATTATAAAAGGTTCTGAATTTCTGATATAAGCAACTTGAATATAAAAATAAATCTGCAGCATAATAAAAAATAAATTATTAATAAAATTAGTCAGCAAAAGTAACAAATGCATTTAAAAAATATTTTTATATAATATAAATAATTAATAATGAACAATAATTATAATCAGAGCAGTTATCTATTATGGGTAGGTTATATAAAAAGTTGTATAAAAGAGAAATCACTAAAAATAATGTCAAAAAGTAAATTAAAACGGAAATAAAACAATAATTACATTTTTTGCATAGCTTTCTGTTATCATAAACTTAAAAATAAAAATAACCATCATTATAAATTATTACATTATTATAAATAAACAAATTATTTACTTTTTATACATTTGTTAATATATCATTTAACATTTTATTTAAAATCTTTTTTCATTGAATTACGTCACATTGTTTTGTTCAGGCAAAATAAATGAAAAGCATTAATCGATTCCGTATGGCTTGTTAAAAACAAATCAATCTGTGTGAGGTCTGTGTTTGTTCACATGACGGGCCCCGGCAGGCCCTCGCTGCGATCTCTCTCTCAGCGTTTGGCCCTGTATGTTTGAGTTGCCATTCAAGCATCAAAGCACATTTAAAGTTGTTCAAAACAAACAGGCCGGCTTTCTGCTGCCTCTGCCGCTCGCGGGTTTGTTTCATTCCCCCGTCTCTTTCTCTCTGTGGCTCCCTCCTCCTCTGCAGAGAGTGCAGAACATCCTGTTCTGTGAGTCAGTGGAGCTCCAGGCCCCTGGGGAACAAGCGTATTTGTGGCTGAGCTGAGGGGCTAACAGAAATGGCCCAGTTGCTTTGACCTATACTGTTTTAATAAAATCACTCAGAGCGTAAACATTGCTGCAGGGCCAGACGCTCCTGCCACAGTCGGCTCTGCTGTTTCGTAACTTTTGTCCCTCCGTTATAGATCAGTGTGAACCTTGCTGGGGTAAACACACGTAACTACTGAACACATGAGGTCAAGCAGCACCGAGACCCAAATACACCTCAAACGAAAGCAAAACTCCTGATTCAACAGAGTTCAAGCTCCACCAATAGCAGCAGTGGCTTTAATAATCTTTAATAATCAAATGATAATAATGTGACTTAAATGCTGAATGTAAATAATATTAATATATTAAGAATTTTTTAAAATTGACTTTATATTAGTGCCGTCAAACGATTAAACTCGATTAATCTCATCCAATTTAAAAGCTTTTGTTTTCATAATATATATGTGTACTGTATATTTATTATGTATATAAATACACACACATGCATGTATATATTTAAGAAAAATATGTTACATTTATATATTAAATATATTTATATATGATATAAATTATATAAATGTATACATGTAAATACATATAATTATTTTCAAAATACTGCTGTATGTGTGTGTATTTATATGTACATAATAAATATAATACACATGTATATTATGTAAACAAAAACTTATTTTGGATGCAATTAATCACGATTAATCATTTGACAGCACTACTTTATATACTTTTTACATTTTAAATGTAGTGTATTTAATAATAATAACAATCACATCGTCAAATTAAATACCCATTGATGATGATATTTTGTGTAAATATACCAGTTTTGTCTTTAAAATATTTGTTTTACATATTTAAATTTAAAATGTAGTATATTTACACAAAATAATACCAATAAAATAAATAAATAAATAAATAACAATGTGATTTAAATGGCAAATGCTGATGATTCATATCGTGCACGTGTGTGTCTGTGTATATTTAGATACCTTTTTGTTGCTTGTCTTGTGGATCCAAATAAAAGAATTAAAGCTGCAAGCAGCGATGAAAGGGCCCTCGCACCCTGGCTCACCGCAATCACGTGGCCATAGGAAAACAGGGAACAGCGGGCAATATGCTTTTAAAGTGGTAAATATAGGAGGAATATGTAAAAGTCATTTATATGTGCCAAATTTCCTGCTGCCAACAGATTATAACAGAATATTGGCCTTTAGATGTGTTCAGGCCAGGACTCTTATAAAACGTGTCAATTTTGAGGCAGTTAGGCGTGCATGTTTAAGTTAGTGTAAAACATTTCCTGTTGCCAGCAGGTGGCGCTATAATTATAACTGAATATTGGCCTTTAGACGTGTTTAGGCCAGGACTCTTATAAAATGTGTGAAGTTTGGGGCAGATTGGCCATTGTATGCATGAGTAACAACAACTTCCTGTTTGATGCCGTTAATAGCATGCTTTAGCACTTAGTAAGTTTTGCTAGCATGTTTGAGCATGTTCCTAACATGTTAAGCACACAATGTCATATTTTACTGTGTTGCTAATAGTACATCACAGTGTTAAACATGTCACTTCCTATTGACAGTAGGTGGCGCTATCACTATAACTGAATCTTGGCATGTAGAAGTGTTCAGGACAGGACTCTCATTAATCATGTTAAGTTTCGGGCAGATTGGACTCTGCATGTCTGAGTAACAACAACTTCCTGTTTCACTGCATTAATACCATGCTTTAGCACTTAGCTAAGTGTTGTTAGCATGTTTTAGGAAATTTGTAGCATGTTGCCAGCCTATTTAACACTTGCTGACACTTTTTGACATAAACCTAGGAGTCCATTACAGTGTTAAACATGCCACTTCCTATTGACAGTAGGTGGCGCTATCACTATAACTGAATCTTGGCATGTAGAAGTGTTCAGGACAGGACTCTCATTAATCATGTTAAGTTTCGGGCAGATTGGACTCTGCATGTCTGAGTAACAACAACTTCCTGTTTCACTACATTAAAAGCATGATTTAGCCCTTAGCTAAGTGTTGCTAGCATGTTTTAGTATGTTTGTAGCTTGTTGCCAGTCTATTTAACACTTGTTGACATTTTAATATGCTCCTAGGAGTCCATAACAGTATTAAACATGTCACTTCCTGTTGCCAGCAGGTGGCGCTATGACTATAACTGAATAGGGGTATGTAGATGTGTTCAGGACAGGACTCTTATCAAACTTGTTAAATTTGGGGCAGATCGGACATTGCTTGCCTGAGTTACAGCAACTTCCTGTTTCACTGCATTAATAGCATGCTTTAGCACTTAGCTAAGTGTTGCTAGCATGTTTTAGTAAGTTTCTAGCATGTTGCTAACCTATTTAACACTTGTTGACGGTTTTTAATATGCTCCTAGGAGTCCATTACAGTGTTAAACATATGCACTTCTGTTGCCAGCAGGTGGTGCTATGACTATAACTGAATATGAGCATGGACATGTGTTCAGGACTGAACTCCTATCAAACGTGTGAAGTTTGGGGCAGATCGGACATTGCTTGCCTGAGTTACAGCAACTTCCTGTTTCATGGCGAAACATCAAATTTGTCAGGCCGTCAGGGACACGCCCCTTGACGAAAACTCAAGATCTTCGCAATTTAGCATCGCAAAGGCCTTATGATTACCCTCAGCAAATTTGAAGACGATCCGATAAAAACTCTGGGAGGAGTTCGTCAAAGTACGAGGCCTGGAAATTGCAAAAACTGCTCAAAAATTGTACAGGAAATTCAAAATAACGTACTTCCTGTTGGGTTTTGGATTTAGTTCCAAGAGACTTTTTTGTAGGTAATGGTGTGTTACACGTGTACCGATTTTCGTGCATGTACGTAAAACGTGGCAAGAGCACTCTTTTGAAATTGTAGGTGGCGCTATCGAGCCATTTTGCCACCCACTTTTGAAAACCATATCAGATGTAAATTTTCGCCAGTTCTGACCCGTCTGCAAAGTTTCATGAGTTTTGGAGCATGTTTAGGCCCCCAAATAAGCGATTCACTTTGGAGAAGAAGAAGAAGAAGAAGAAGAAGAAGAAGAAGAAGAAGAAGAAGAAGAAGAAGAAGAAACGGAGCAATTCCAATAGGGTCCTCACACCATCGGTGCTCGGGCCCTAATAAAATGTGTGTGTCTCCATCCCCGTTTTTTTAATGTTTGCGATGATTTTCCTCAGAGAATGACCCTCATGTTTCTCTTAACATAGAATGATGGTCTTCCTCAATATAGCGACAGGCATGTTTGCAGAATGCTTTAACAAACATCCGATATCAATATTTGCACACCCATAAAACAACAGAGAAAAACACAGCCAAGCTACTTCAAACATACAACAAATATCACAGAATTTTATCCCTACTTGGCTGATCTCCAGAACCTCTAGACTGCAAGAAACTAATCATCCAACAACTTATGAAGGACATTTTAAGATGTTTTTTTTTTCTGGAGAAATGTATAGAATAGGCTGCTGAGCTCATGGGGGCGTGGCCAGTCGTTTGTCATTAACAAGCTGTCAATCACAGAACATAAGGGGGCCACATATGAAGGTGCCATGGGACACAGACCCCTGACATGCACCGGGACAGAACGAACAATGCGAGCTGACCCCGGCTTTCAAGGGTCACGCTCCCAAAAACTGAGGAAGAATAAAATCCTGCAATTAGTCTTGACAGACCACTGTAGCCTTCAGTATATGGAGTATTTGAGGTGCACAGTGTGCCCATATGATACGCTTTATTGCACATAAGTCATGTGAGCTTTGTGTGAGAAACAGACTTTTCTGCTGAAATAACCAGTTTTGTGTTTGGAACAACATGAGCATGATTATCAGGTAGAAATATGGCAATACAAAGCCAAAATAAAGACACTACATGCACATGCACTGGTCAATTGTGAGATTTTTTGAATATGTGTCTTTTCATTTTGCATCCCATTTATTTGCATTCAATTACAATACAAATTTAAAAGGCTGTTTTCTCGAAATGAGTTTGTTTCTCTACTTCAGCAGCACTTATATACATCAAACTTAAAGGGATAGTTCACCCAAAAATGAAAATTCTGTCATTATTTATTCACCCTCAAGTAGTTCCAAACCTGTATGAATTTCTTTGTTCTGCCGAACACAAAGGAAGATATTTTGAAGAACATTTGTAACCAGGCTGTTTTGGGGCACCATTGACTTCCACAGTAGGAAAAAAAAATTCTATGGAAGTCAATGGTGCCCCAGAACTGCTCTGTTTCCCACATTCTTCAGAATATCTTCCTTTGTGTTCAGCAGAACAAAAACATTCATTCAGGTCTGAAACTACTTGAGGGTGAGTAAATGATGACAGAATTTTCATTTTTGGGTGAACTATCCCTTTAACAGTTTCATTCCTGTCTATATTCTGAATGTTTTTTTTTTTTTTCTGAGAGGTTTGTTCATATATCATTCAGACTGATTTTATTCTTGCTTTTTATCTATTTGCATCTGTAGATTTACAATACATATCTTTAAAAGGTTTCTCCTCCAATTCAACAGCACCTACACACTGCAAATTTATCAGTTTATTCCCATCTATATTCTGAAGGTTTTTACAGAGGGATTCGTTCATATATCATTCACACTGATTTTATCACTGCACTTTATCTCTTTGCCTCTGTAGCTTTCAATTACAATACATATTTTAAAGGCTCTTTTGTCAAAATGAGTTTTTTCTCCACTTCAGCAGCATTCACATACACCAAATTTTAGAGTTTTATTCCTCTCTATATTCTGAAGGTTTTTACTGAAGGGTTTGTTTATATATCATTCGGCTGACTTTATTATTGCACTTCATCTATTTGCGTCTGTTGATTTCAATTACAATACATGCTTTTAAAGACCATTTTTGAGTTGTTTCTTCACTTCAGCAGCACTTACACACACTAAACTTTAGAGTTTTATTCCTATCTATATTCTGAAGGTTTTTATAGAAGGGTTTGTTCATTTATCATTCGCACTGATTTTAATATTGCACTTTGTCTTTTTTCATCTGTAGCTTTCAATTACAATACAAATTTTTAAAGGCTGTTCTCTCAAAATTAGTTTGTTTCTCCACTTCTGCAGCACTTACATAAACCAAATTTTATTCCTCTCTATATTCTAAATGTTTTTACTGAGGGGTTTGTTCATACGTCATTCGCCTAATTTTTAACAACAATTTCCATTTCCTAAAACATTGCGACATAAAACATTTTTCTAGCTGATAACAGTATTTTCTGATTTATTAAGTGATAAAAAAAGAAATCCAAAATCCATTCTGTAAAAACCTTTAACTCTAATATGTCAACACCTGGGTTTATTTATTGTTCAGATTAATTTTCTGGAAATTGATGCACATTGGTGTATATTTAATTAGATAATGCATCATTTGCATATTTAGCCAACAAACTTGTAATACAAAACATGTTTGCAATTCTTCACATAATCAATCAACTGGGAAAGTATAGTTATAACTATTCATTTTAATTATTTATCTTAAAATAATTAAAACAAATCAAGTATTGCATTATAATCCTTTATAGTTTGGACAGTGGAGTGTTTCAGATTTGTGTTTTGGCCTACAGCTGTCATGCTAAGCTGCCTAATTCCTCTCACAAAGATACTCCACATTCCCAAAATGACGGAGTGACATAACTTCCGAGTCAGGATTAAATATGAAGCCGCTCTCTGCAGCAACATCTGCCTGTGGATATATACGGATATCTGAAGAAAAGTACATAGGACATCATGTTTGGAAGTACAAAAAAGCACATTAAACTAGATACCTTCAGTATTTGGGAGCATTGAGACAAATCTCATAGGATTCAGATGAAAGATGAACAGCTGTAACATTATATTTAACATGCAGATAGAAATATACAGACATAAAGGCAGTTATAGTATCAATAGGTCAGTGTGTGTGTGTGTTTACATCAGCTGCACTTGACCTGCGACTCTTCACTGTCCCAGAATCTCACTTGTGTAACATGTTTTGAAGCTTGTCACTTTCAATATCATTGCAGATCACATGACCTTACTGACCAAGGAGTCAAGGTTTGACTAGTTAGCATGGGGCCCCTGCTGGTAGATGCCAGAACTACATGTTCAAAAAGCATTTTAATTTCTGAATGAAGTATTGTCTTTCTGAATGGATTTGAGAGCAATGATCGCCTCATTGCTCCAGCAAAAATTTCACCACAATAAACCCGGTAAGTGGTAAACTGAGCTTACGCTAAAAATAACAGGTGAGATAATGAAGCAAATATGAGGTGTACAAGACTTTCTGAACGTAAATAATATGCTTTTGCTGAACTTTGTGGTTTTGTACCACACATAAATCTCTTTAGTCTTCCTGTTTGAACAGCAAACCAGCAACTAATTAGCCTATGGAAAGCCTCTCACATGAAACACATACTAATCAGCATTGTTATTGTTGACTAAAACTATTAAAAATATCTTTAGGTTATCGAAATAAAGCTGAAATAAAATTGTTTAAACAACAGATGTTTAAATAATAGTAAATAGTTTAAATAATAAAACGTAAATGAAAATTAGAAAAGAAAAAGAAACGGAAATAAGTTTAAATAAGTACTAAAATCACTAAAAATGAAATAAAAAGTAAATAAAAATATTTAAAATAAAGCTAATAAAAATGATAAAATAACAATAAAGCTTAAAACTAAACGTACAATAAAAACTAGAAAAAAAAAAACCTAATTTTAGCGGCCATCTAAAAATAAAAAGCTGAATTAAATAAGTAAGTAAATAAATAAATAACACTTTCACAAATCCACTGCAACCTAAATAACCTTAGAGGGCTGTTTTGTCCAGTAGGCTTACATTATTACTAATTAATGAAAAAATAAAAATAAAATTAACTAATAAATAAATTAAAAACTAAAACTTTTATGAACAACTTTTAACAAATACCAAAAAGCTAATAATTAAAGCATTTTTAAAAGTTAATTTTTAATCTTTTTTTATTTTCACTTTTTTCAACACTCAACTTTGTTTTTATATAAAATTAGAAAATGCATTTTCACTAGTGTTCGACCAAACAAATAGCCTACTGCACGTACTAAAAGCTACAAAGCACTTATTTAATTCTAATTATTTACATTCAATTTAATTTATTATTTAATGGTATTATATGAAATGTTTATAAATTAATAGCCAGCTTCCTCCATGTCAACAGTCAAATATTGTTGCTTGGTTTCCTCTTTCATTATATAGTTGCATCAGAAAAATCATTGGCTCTTTATAATGCAATATAAGTGCCACGGCGAAGGGTTGGTGTGAGGCGGAGCTTAACTTCAGATATATTCAGAGCAACAGAAAGGATGCACATCACTGTGTGTGTGTGTGTGTGTGTGTGTGTGTCAGTATGTGACTCTGTACTAAATGTTCTGACTGTGCAGTGTTGTGTAACAACTTCAGAGACAGATTATTTCCACTAATGGCACATCCGTTCAGTCTCAAGTGCATACGGGTGCAAACAAACACAACATAGAGGCTGGGTAAAAAGTCAAAAGTGATTGTGTGGCTGATAATCAGGGCCGGTTTGTGTTGCTCAACAATCCACGACAATCTCCAAACACACCACACAGATTACTGCGTGTATTTGGTATCATGCCAGTGCGTGTCCGAACAAAGAGGACATACTAAACTCTCACTACGCCTGTCTGGAATAATCACTAACCTAGATAAAGACATCATTAGCGCTCGCAACCAGCTGGGCTCAAAAGGTGGTCCGGATGAGCGCCGTTTCAGACAGTATTCAGACTCAACAAACCCAGCAGGCTCACTAGAAGAGGACGCAGGAGCAAAGCCAGTCACCCTTAAAAAGCCCAGCTGTCGGCACAACACGGATGAGGGGCGGTCACATGGGTTCGCACCATCTGCCTCACCGGCATTCCCTCCGAACGCGGGACAAGACAGCGCCGCTGCCCCGGAGCGAACTACGACCAACTACTTTACATAACGAGTCCTCTGATTTCAGTGATAATTACACAATGAAGCAAACAAACTCACTGAGAAGCTCTGAGTGCAGAACCATTTCAACCAATGAATCATCTGAATCATCTTTGGACTGTCTTTATTCATGCATTACTTACAAAACTCCAAGGAAAGTGTCCCGAAACAGGCGTCCATCCTGCAGGTCGATGAGTTCAGTGGAACTCTTGTGAACCGAGGTTTCTCAGCGGGCGGGTCGCTTCCCTAAAAATGGGTCACAACTGACCATTTAATGGGGAACAGTTAGGATACAGCTTATCACATTTCAGAAGAGAAGAGAAAAAGCTTCTCGTGTCTTTTACTGACATCAAAATCTGACCAATTAAACTCTATAATCGTGATTAATCCATTATGATTAATCAGGCAGATGTCAACGTGACGCTCGAAGCTACACAAAATTAAAGAAAAAACAACTCGTAGGCAAAAATGAAAAGACAAAAA
>JAFVLL020009778.1:0-11255 GCA_021397915.2 Tor tambroides | reverse complement strand
TTGATAAATGTGGCGGCTGAAAACAATCGTCATTTGAATATTACGCCCCTAAAAACACCCCGGTTTAGAAGCCTCGCCCCTAGAGTTTACGACACAGAGAAACTTAACCCGGCCAAAAAGAGGAAGTAATCTCAATAAAGAGAAATTGATCTTGCTTCAAAAACACCCTTTAACCTTATAATTGCAAACAATGGTATTAATTTATATGTATATTACATACCAGTAAATATAACAAAACATTTATAAACATTATAAACACTATATAGATTATTTCATTCTCCTTAATCCACAACAAACCCTTTAAATTTAACAGTATTACAGCACAAGAATGAAAAAATGAGTAGCTATAAAAGTTTATATTAAACTATGAAGTAAAACACAAATTAGGTTATAGTGGCATTCATTATAAACAGCATACAACGTCACGCTAAAATGAATTTATTAAAGCGAAAACGGCATTGGGCTCAAAAGCCTCACTCATTCGACATCCAAATGTTTCTATTTTTGCCATGTAACATTTGGTAAACAAGGCTTTGTACTTCACTTGTGTTCCAATATCCACGTAAAATATCACCCTTCACATGTGGAATAAATGTTTGTTTCGGCGCTGCACACTGATTTTACAGTGGACCTTGTAAATTGTGCAGTGTAACTTATGTTTGGTTGACTGCATTTTAGTTTGATTAATGGCTGAAATGTCAAGTTAGTAATGCTGAAATGTTGTGTGTGCGCGTGTGAGGCACCTGCGTGATCACCGATCAGTTACATTATATCTTTATTTTTAAAAAATAAAAAAAATAAAATGCATTAAGAGTCACAAAAACGAAAGTGTTTTTTTTTTTCCTTTTGTTAATCTGTTAATTAAGATAAATATATTTCGTGAAGCCCTATTTATTTTATTCCTTTTATAATTTCTATTTTTCTCCATTCACAGAAGCGCTGCAGGTGCGTGATATGACAATGTGTGATTCCTCATGGTCTGTTGTTTATGCTGCTATTTGCGCATATAAAGCTAAAGCCCTGAAAGGAAAGGAAAAAAAAAAAAGCTTTGTTTGTTGGTTTAGGAAAATAATCTAAATGAACAAAATGCTGTCATTATACAATTCTCCGAGATTATTTATGCTCCGCGCAAGTTAAGGCTAACTCAAAAACTTGTGTAAACAAGCTCAGACCTGATGTGAGATTTGATCGTAGCCTCCGCTCACATCCATATTGATAAATTCCATGTTTTGCGTAGAAACGACCATACGCCCAAATTTCGGTCAGACGTTCGTTTCATAAATGAGGCCCAATGTGTGCATTTCTGAAACTCTGCAGCATGTAATTGGCTGTTGGCCCTCTTAGCAGCATCAAAAACCGACTGAGCCTGGTTTTTCCCCAATGGTTTATACTCCATTTCTGTCACCGGATGGAGTAGGGGTTCCTTGACACTGGCTTGCTTAGCAGTTAGTTTTTGAATGGAAATAATTCAACACGGAACTCTTTTAAGCTGAACAATGAGTTGTTGTTTTTTTTGATGAGAATTGAACTAGGGTGCGTTTCCCAAAACCATCATTAGCTAACTATAGTTGTTAGTTCCATTGAACTCTATTGGTAATGACGGAGCAGTGAGGACCATCTCAAATGCACCCCTGAGCTGCCTGGACCTCATTTGTTTTCTGCAGAGCTGCTTAATGGCCAAATAGAACTACAGCGCACGCACAGTGTAACAGTGTCCGAGTTCACACACCCGAGTTAACACAGAGAACATACCGCAACATCATAAAATATTTCATGAAAAGTTACCATAAATGGCTAACCTCGAAAATGACTAACAAAACAGATAAATAATACCTTAGACTTACAGCTTCGTTAGCATAGCCACTAGCCAGTGATGTACACTGCAGCAAACACAGATGAGTCAGCTTCAAGTAAGAAACCCGCAAAATGCTTGTAGATAAAACACCAAAAAATGTATTTAGACATTGTGTGACAGTGTTATAAGTCGAAAAATTGATGACAGACCGTGTTAGTAATGAATGTTGTGTGTAATGGCTGATAGACGATAGTTTGACAAACGCTTAGTCTAACGTTAGAGCATTTGTTTTAAATAATTTAACGTCCTTTGTCAATTATTCTTTAGTTAAATCCAGCATAACTTTTTTGACTACTTAACATGAAAATTTGATCAAAACAGTGTTACTCACCTTTACACTCACTCCCGCTTGAACCTCTCATCCTGTCGACCGTTGTGATTTGAACACTGAACAGCGTGAGGACAAAAGCGCGCGAGGAAGTAAGCGCTGGCAGTTTCCACAATGTCAGTGGATTACATAGCAAATAACCCAGCAACATAGTTAAAATGCTCAACCCAGCATTTTGGGTTAAAAAAATAACCTAGCATTTTTCAGAGTGACCCAGCACATGGGTCAAAATAATGAAAATAACCCAATAAAATGAACCAGTGGGCCCAACCCAGCATTTTTTAACGTGTACAAACTGAATAAACCTCTCAATCTTCCACAAACCACTCTCTTTGTCCTCGTGCACATATCTCACAATAAGTACATTCTGTTCTTTGTGTAAGATATCAGAGCGAATCAGACAACTTAAGATTAGATCAGAACATTGAAACATGAGGAGCCGAAATTCCACAAAGAGGCCCAGGATCCCGGGATAACAGGATGTCATAAATCTGTCCATGATACCTTGGCGCCATGAGTCTGAAGCAAGCTGAACCAACAAGCCTCTTTCACAGAACAACATACAACATTAACACAAAAAAGGAACACTTATTGATAATTCCAACTCAGGAAGGAGATTGTCAAATTTGGGGCAAGTAACCAAGATTGATGGTCAAAGACACAGCACATAATGACCTTCACATAAGGGAAATCATTAGTAGAGACTTCGTTGGGTGGGTTCCCCCCACCCAAGACAAAGACCAGACTGAAATTCCTTCCAAACCCTTTTTGACCTTTGTTCTTCACAGAACACATTCTCACATCCACAGAATGGCACAGAAACTGTCTTTTATGCACCAAAATCATCTTAAAAGGACTTATAAGCAACTAATGATTTCTATGCATAACTCCATATTATGTATGTAACCCACACATTTGACTATCATGTCCTAATCACTCATTGTGTATGTCTTTTTAATAACTATTGAATAGCTTAAGGGTTCATATTCATGTTTGGTATGTATGAGTGTGAAAACTATTGCTTGAAATGTTTCTTTCAATCAATTCTTTGTCAAATGTATCATATTCTGGTTACAGAAATCATGTCCAAAATTATACTCTGCAAGAGTGGGAAAATTCGGACCATGTGACTGGTAAGATAACATTGTGGATTTATGTATTGGGAGGAGAAACAGAGCAACACCCTGAGCTAAGACAATATCTAATTGGTCAACACACCATTTTGGGATGTGTCCAAAAGCCCAGTTAAAAACTCAGGACACCATCAAATTAAACTTCAAACCATGCTTTTTGCGTTTTGGTTTTTTACCTTGTCGGCTTTTTAGCCATGCTTTTTGTCATCACTTTTTGCATTCTTTGAGAGCCGTTCTAGCATGCTTCAGCCTGCTACCTAACCACGATGAGAAGAAAATCCACCTAGTCTCGTTACATCCTTTTGTTCTTTTATTTCATTTTCTTTCCATTGAGAGTTTTGTGTCTCCGAGTTCACTTCGAATGTGACCGCCTCAAAACTTCAACTCCGCATCTTCAGCCAACATCCAACCACTGGCTTCCCAAGACGTCACTTCAACGACTACTGAACTTCCAGCCAATCAACAAACTTGGGAAACCCCCCTTTCTGCAAAGAGGATGACACAAGGGAATCCCATAACACAAAGGCAACGCAAGTATAAACTCCAGATTCTAGCTGAACTGGTGCATTTAATATAAATTTTAGCCTCATTGAGAAACTCAATGCGAGGGTTAATTAAGTGATTGATGGTTGCTCAGGTCTGTGCAATAACACATATTGCTATAAACTTGGGATTTCACATTTTCATTCTCTTAAACTCATTCTTTCCTCACTTTCTCTCTTCCTGCAACTTGTGTGAATGTGTGTGTTCATGTGTTAGATTAGTTTACGTCTTAGATTTATCCAATAAAGTCTTATTTATATTGAAAAGAGAAGTATCTTGTGTTTTGTGCTAACAAGTTAATGTCTTAAACTGACGATCTTGTTACTGTGCTATTTAATAGTGTTTTCACTATATTTTGGATTTTAATATCCAGTGCAGAGTTGATGTTATACGGCTCATTCAGTGAATCGCCGACTCAGCCATAAAACAGTGATTCTGTCCAAATTCCATACAAAATCAAAAATGATTCCCTTTGAGCTAAATTGACTTGTTTCCCTTACATTTGATATATCTGGTGATGAGTTGCATATCAGAGTAATAAATAGCATCTCCTCTCTGCTAGAATTTTCTTGAGTACCCCTTTGCCAGAGTTCAATTAACTCATTCTGTGTTTCAGCACTTAGGTAATGCGCTATATGTAAATGTGAGTCCTTTTTTATGTCTCACAAAGATACACTATTGCATGGGCACTTAGAAAAAGTGTGATAGCAACTAAAGTGTGCCAAGAAAATTGCCATTAAGAGACATCATCTAAATTTGAGGTTTTACCCCTGAATGCAAGATTTCTTGAGGCTAAATGGAGAGTAACATCCAAAAGCCTCTCCAGAATTGCAGAAGTTAAAAATGTAACTGTTTTTGGAGGTGACTGCACTCTAAAAATGGCTGGGTTAAAAATAACCCAACTGGCAACCCAGCGCTGGGTAAATATTGGACAGAACACATGCTGGGTTAAAGTAACCCAGCATGCTGGGTTACACACTTTGACCCAGCAGGCTGGGTTGTGGAGAAAACCCAAGATATAGTCATTTTTACCATTTATGTTACCATTTTTACCATTTATGCTATTCTGGGTTATTCTCGCTGGGTTATTCTCATAATTTTGCCTTCACTTAACCAGACAATCATAGATTAATAAATAATGAAGAATACAAGTTTATACTGTTAAAATTCATATTTAATGCCAAACGACATTTGCACATATGTTCAAATTCGTACCAGTGACAAACTGCATAACATGTCATTTTTTATTTTTGAAATTTTCAGCAAATGCAAAAACTGTGACTACATTTTGACATGTTTAACTATTTAAATAGACAGTGAAATGACATATAGCAATCCATAAGAGCTTTGTGATCATAGCTTCTCTTCTCGCTTTCCTCCACTTTTCTTTCCTCTCTTTTCTGCACTGTATTAAGTTCCTGCTGCTAGAGATTGGATCAGGCCTGCAAAATGCACACTTAATCTCAATATGTAAAAAAAAAAGAGTGCTGGTGGATAATTAAGGAGCGAAATAAGGGAGAGAGACAGTGGGATGCCTCATGCCAGGCTGGATCTGCAAGCGTTACTTTGATCTAATCTGGTCTATGTTCTCAGAGGCAGCACTGATTTACACAGAGCCAAACCAGAGAGGTCACTAATCTGAGCAGGCACAAACTTTCTACTGATAGCAGCTTGGGACAGGCAAGGACAGTGACATATTAAAACCACAGAGGGAGAGAGAGAATAAAATAGTATGAGAGAGAGGAGGGGAAATGGAGTATAATTTATAGACTTGTAGATTGGTAGACTGGATTACAGTGTTAAAAGTGTTACAGAGTTACTCTTCACTAAACAAGGATGTAAGAAGAAAACGAACGGCAGATGATTCCTTGCCCTCCATCTGGAAAATCACATGCTGCAAGATCTCCCAGGTAGATCCGCACTGCTTGGGATAGTTCATGCCAAAGATATAAAAAGCTTTGAAACAAAGATCCACAGCTGCGAGCAGTGTGCTCTGCTTTAGAGCCTGTCCATTGATTATGACAAATGCCTGGGAGATTTGCTGGCCATTTCCCATCACCATGACAAAAGGATGGTGTTTTGTGGACTCTGCCCGGTTAAGGTATTCTACCATGTTATATATAGTTATATATTATTCTG
Organism: Tor tambroides; assembly: GCA_021397915.2. Taxonomy (NCBI): domain Eukaryota; kingdom Metazoa; phylum Chordata; class Actinopteri; order Cypriniformes; family Cyprinidae; genus Tor; species Tor tambroides. Next base: position 5,257 of record JAFVLL020009778.1, on the reverse strand, counting down.
CTGATATCTTAAAGTCCCCCTGTGGTGAAAATCAAGTTTTTTATGTTGTTTATTTGTATATGTGGTGTTTTTAATATGCTTTTATACAAACCATGTGCCAATCCATTTATCAACACCATAGCGGAGTATTTTCTCCTTAAAACTGTAGTTTCCCAAAGGCAGTCACAGACACGTAGTTTGAAACAGCCCAAAAGTCATTCATGAAAAAATGGCGGGAGTCAAACATATCTCAGTACCCAACAAATATGATAGGTCCTGTGAGAGCTGAGTCCAAAAAGGTGAGAGAGAGGGGCACTCCCAAAAAAAATGCAAAAACGTACCAAAAACTACTTGGGAACAGAGGTTACACTTAGGAGAAGACAACAGATTCATATAAAAACAAATCACTGGAGTCAAATAAACCCTATGCAGCAATTTCCAATGAATCATTTGGTGATTAGGGTTTTTAGAAGACAATTTAAACATACCCCATACCTGATCGGAAAATAAAACATGCACATCCTCATTAAGATCCTTGGCCCAAACAGTTGTAATAGATAAAGGTTTGTATGAATGCTCAAGAAGAAAGAGATAGATGACTGAAGCAGAGGAGGGAGATTCCTCAGAAGGAAGGATTAGTTTGTGCAAAGGGTGAACAGGCAGTTGAGAGCCCCAAGGCACCCCATATACGCCCGTAGGGGCGATCTAATGCGCAAATACATAAAAAAGGAGGTGCTTGGCAGATTATATTGAGTTTTGAGATTCTGAAAGGATTTTAAACCACTATCATCATAGATATCTCCCAGAGTGTTTGCTTCATTTCATTGTCCTCAATGGATTCATAATAGAGTACTGCCTGACAAAAGGTTATTATTGTGGAAAATAGGCAAATGCCTATGCCATTTTGTTACTAGTTGTGAATGTCTTTCAGCATCCCTCCATGTGGAGAGGAGGTAGGTTACAATGGGACCAAACCGAGATTTACACTGCCTAAGCGGGACCCCTGAAAAAACACATCATTTATGCATTTGTAACTGCAGGTTAAAGCATTCCATGTCCCTCTGAGCTGTTTAAATGCATCTAAATGCCACTTAGTAATCTGTGTGCATTGACCGACAGCCACACATTCACCTCTAAACATTAGATTAAGCCGCGCTGGAGCCGGGCCGGAGCACAACCACACGCATGGAATATAATTCCGCAAGGAGCTGCAATTCCAGGTTTTCAAACATAGATGGCGACAAAGAGGCAAAACGTACAGACTGCAGCTTTAATATACGTTATGAACAGAACTGTGATATTTCAAACATACTGAAATACTTCAGACACGGAGCGAAGGCGGAGCAGTATTTCTGATATCAGTGAGCGAGGAGTGGAGTGGAAAATGGTGAACCCGGAGTGGAGCTGAAGCTGGAGAGGAGTGGAAATTGTTGACGCTACACTCTGCTCTGGATCAACACTCGTACCTCTGATTCGAAAACTTTGTTTTTTAAACAAGAGGTACGAAATCGCTCTGAAAAATGCAAAAATAACCAATTCCACTTGTTGATGAACTTTGAGTGCTATTAGTGTTTTCAGTGATGTGCCACCTGTCCATATCTATTCACATCACATCTCAAAAACTGAGTTCTGGGGTTTAATGACCCTTTAAATGATCTCCACTTGGCCAATCAAATTATATGACCAGAACTAACTGTTGTATATTTTAGGGCTGCCCTCGACTAAAGACTTTTGTGGTCGCTTAGTAGTTGTTCATTTTAAGTGATTAGCCGACTAATTGCACATTTATTAACAAACCATTTAAATCATAATAATGAGCCTTCAATTGCCTACATAGACTAATAAGCACTCGTGTATGCATAAAGCTTGCCAGCAGAAGTAATAATTATGAATGTGTCAGGGAAAAAACAGTTAGGAGCCTGCATTAACATTTTAATAATTTGATAAACTAGTGCCTTCTGTTTTTAGCTTAAGAGATGAAGTCAGCAACACTGACTCATCTCTGCAGTAGTGATGCGCCTGTATGCATGTTTCATACAGACTACATAATCAGAATATTTGTTTTCCATTTGAATTTGTTCATTTGAAATGAGACATTTTGCTCTCTACAGATATATTTTTCATGTCTGTAAAGCAAATATACACAGAGTTTTTGGTTAATTTTTTTGGATGTGCTGCCTGATGTAACTGTATTGAATATTACATTACATTACATTAGGGCTGCATGATTATTACTGTTCATAATCGAACGCAATATTGTGTAGCTTGTCAGGGAACTATGGCTCTGTGTATTAAATGCCGCTCCATTTGAAAGCAGGTGATGGACATTCATTTACTACTAATAACAGAACCGGCTATACTGACGAGACACACATGGCAATCACATGCGATTAATCGTGCAGCCCTACATTATATTACATAGACCAGCCATTAATGGTCCATCCGTCATGGACTGTGTTACTTTGCCATTTCTTGTAGATTTTTACTTTTTTTTTTTTCTCTCTGCAACTAAGCAACTAATAAATTTGACCAAGCCTCTTCTCACTGACTAACGGTTAGTCGACTATTAGGGAGCAGCCCTAGTATATTCAGAAGTTAGAAGATTATGTTTTGAAAATAATTTAATTATTTCAAGACTCACCAGGAATTACCATCCTATGTGATGTGTCCTCTTCATGTCTTTGGAGTCTGGAAAGTGTTCTCATTCTCTTTCTGATGTTTCGTAAGCGCTCCTCAATGAAGCCTGTGGCTGGTCGGTGGTTCCTGCCTGATGTGTAAAAATGCCTCCTTAAAAGCATCACAAAACATACAGAGCAGTTTTTACTGACATAAAATTTGGCTTAAAACTATGTGAAAGCAAAAAAAAAAAAAAAAGGTTCTTGTATAGCCATTGCCTCTGATGTCTTTAAGGCAGGGAAACTCTTCAATTAATGCCACTGCCATAGGCCATAGCCTTCTTGGTGTCAGAAGTTGGCCTACTCATTAAATATAAGTCACTATAGGGGTGTGTAATGTGGGGTTTTGTTTCATGTTCTTGTTTTCATGTCTTTTATTTTGAAGTTTAGTTATAGTTCCTGTTTGTGTCGTGCTTCCCTTGCCCTCATGTCTCTTTGCTACTGATTCCCTTGTTCTTTGTGTCATGTTCTCATTGGTTATTGTCTTGTCATGTGATTATCAGTTCTGTCTGCTCATTGGTTGCTTAAGTCATGTGTCTTGTCCCCATTGGTTGGCTCTTGTCATGTGTCCAGTCTTGTTTACTATAAGTAGCCATGTCGTTGCCTTTGTTCCTGGTCGTGTATTGAAGTTGTATCCTACTGTCGGTGAGTCTAGTTTGTTTGTCCATGCCAAGTCATGTCTGTTCAAGTCGAGTTTCTGTTTGAATTATGTTTGGATTTTGGATTTCACATTTGTAAATAAACTGCACTTGGGTTCTTCACTACACTCGCCTTTAGTGGACTTGTTACAGGGTGGGCGATATGATCAAAATCTTATTTAACGGTATGATAAATTTTATTTCACAAACAATATATACCTCAATTTTTATTTTATTTTACTTTTGTTATTGAATATAGGAACAAAGAAGCAAATTAGAAACACAATAGAAAAGTGTAAATGAAACTTAATTTAGTAGTTTATTTATTTTTTTACATGTAGTAAGAAATGCATAACTAAAACACAGCACAGTCTTCACAGTATCAATCATACAAATTGATTCTTATTAAAAATAGAAAATTCAGTCAAGAGCAATGAGTGATTTTTCTATTTGGCCTTTGGTCGTTTAACATTAATATTGTACTGGCTGCTTATCAGGCAGTGCAAGCACTGCATTGAGTTCTTCACTACATATTGCACTTATTAACTACTAAACATCTAACATGTCCCACTCCGTTTTCTCATTCATACAGGTTTCTTTATCACATTAGGTCAGGTGTATATAACTTGTAAGTAGTACTACACATATATTTTCATGCAGCAAAATAAATGATCTAGCAAAATATGTAACCTTAGACTCTTTATACCGTGGTAATGATATATACCATCATACTGCCCAGCCCTAATATTAACAAATAAAAAAAGATCCTTGGGTTGTTAGTTGTCACTCACATTTCGCCAAAGTTTTCAATTAAAAAGGCCACCAGGATTCGCACCATTGCACGTCGCTGTTTAATTGTGATGCTTTTTTCCTTCTCTAAAGCCACTGCAATCAATCTCTCCTCATGGGAGGCCATGAGAATCTCTTTAATATTCTGCAAACGATAAGAAGAGAAGCATATAAAAACTAGGTTTCTCATGATTTTGACTTTATTTCAAAGACCCTGTTTAATTTTAAAAGCAGAAAAACTGGCATGAATAGTGAATGAAGAAATGACAGAAATTGGTATTATTTGAATGAATGGCAGTGGTTTAATTGCCAGCTCTTCTGCAATATCTCCTGCAGCAACAGTGTCAGTTTTGTGAACAGCTGAAGGAGTGGCATTTCCAACCTGCTGACAACAAAGAAAAGTTTGTTTTGATACATGACGTGCATCATTTAATTTGGTTATACTGTAAAATGTCATTTTACTTGTTCTGCTTATGAAACATTTCAAATGTAATGTTAAATGAAAATACATAAAACAGGTCGAGATATTTAGACATGAAAAATTATTATATGGACACTAAAAATTAAATATGGTATCTAACCTGACTAAGGTCTATAGCAGTAGTACAGTAAAAATTACAGTGTGTAGAATTTACATTGCCATGAAAAAGTATCTGACCTCTTTGATATCTGAAGAGCTAATAAATATTTTTGTTGTGGTCTATGTGTAAAGGTCTTGTCAATGTTATGTCTTGAATCCAATAGAGCAGGACCAGAAATGAGTAGTTAAAGGGACCCAAAAACGAAAATTCTGTCATTAATTACTCACCCTCATGTCGTTCCAAACCCGTAAGACCTTTGTTCATCTTCGGAACACAAATCAAGATATTTTTGAGGAAATCTGAGAGCTTTCTGTCCCATCATTTTTGGGTGAACTAACCCTTTAAATGTTGCAAGACTTTTCTTTTAGCATTTTAAGAAGTTATTTACTTACAAGTTGCTGTTTTCTGAGTGTTTTTCAACCATTTTCACATGAAAAACAATATATACATTGAAATACTGCATTGGGTTCTTACTTGGGTTCTCTTAGTGTAACATTATTTGAAATTCGGCAAAAATTCAATTTTCTATTTCTATACATAGTTTATGAAACATCACTGACTGGCAAATATTTTTTTCTTGGCATATGTTGGCATA